>PVKH010019135.1:0-14940 GCA_004027955.1 Chaetophractus vellerosus
CTCCTCTGGGTGAGCCGAGTTGCTCAGCCCGGAACTTTTAACTGGTTGAAACTTCCCATTGCCGGCCCTTTCGTCTGCACCCCTGATAAGCAGTTTCGCCTCTCCTTTCCACTCAGCACCACTTCTAGGCGGCTGATTTTTTTCCTCTTAAGCTGCTTGCGGGTTCTGGCAACCAAACCCACAGAAACCCTCTCCACCCCCTGTCAGACCTTCCCACTCTCGGGGCTTATCCCCTGCCTCACAGGTCTACTGGTGAGGCCGCGAACCTCCCACCTCCCTTCCCAGGAACAGGACCCTACCACCTGTGTTTCTGTCTGGGTGAAAAGAACTCACGGTTTTTATTCTGCATGGTTCAACTCACACTCCAGGTGCCTCCAGACCAATGGAGTCAAGATTCCCGTGCCCCAGGCTCCCTGAAAATACCACACTCCCCGACTCCTGCTCCCAATCAACCATCCCCTACCCCAGAGCTGGTGAGTGTGCACCTAAACGGAAGATACCATCTTCTCTTTCCAGCTAATTTTACTCTTGATATACTTTTACTCTTGTCACTTTCTTGATCTATCTCACACGATATTTACTTATTCTTTTCTTTTAGCTTCTCCAAAGAACCATCCTCAACTTTGTTAATGCTCTTCTATGGATGTTTTATATATCATTATTTTATGCCCTTAAGTTTATATCCTCTCTTCTATTTAAAGAGGGCTTATTTTTCTTTTCAGAAAGTAGCTTATTCCATTAATGTTCAGCTTGTATCTACTTTCTCAATAATGTATACATGGCTACAAATTTAAATTGAATCACAGCTTTAGTTGCATTTCACATTTAATTTCTAGTATTTCCTTCTTATTTACTTAAAATATGTTCTAATTTTCACTGAGTGGGGAGTTTTAGGGCCAACTAAAAATGTGGGAGCTTTCCCTACAAGACTCCTTCACATTTGACACCAGTTGAAAGTTTGGGGGTTACCAAACCACCCTCAAGATTGATATATTTCTATGGGAACCAGCTGTGGCTAAATTAGTTGGGTTCTGGTTTACCACATGGGAGACCCCGGGTTTGGTTCCCGGGGCCTCCTGGCGAAGGCAAGCCACCGTGCGGTGAGCTGATGCAGCAGGGGGAGATAAGCAGACATGGAAAAACGCAAAGCAAAAATGAACACAGAAAGCACAAGCAGCTGGGGGGGGATATATAAATAAATAAAAATAAATCTTTAAAAAAAAGATTGATATATTTCTAGAAGGATCCACAGAACTCAAAGAAAGCTCTTGGTATCCACACCAATGGTTTATTACAGGGAAAGGATAGAGATTAAAATCAACCAATATAAGAGATGCATAGGGCAGAGTCCAGGAAGGATCCAAATGCAGAGCTTCTGGTTGTCCTCTCCTCATGGAATCCTGGGTGACATTAATTATTCCTAGCCCTGATGATTGAAAATACCCACAGAGAACTGCCAACCAGAGAAGCTCACCCAATTCTTTGATGTCCAGATTTTCTACTGAGGTTCAATTAAATACTGCTTCTGTGGCTGAAATTTTGTCTCTAGCCCCTCCTGGTATTTATAATAATATCTTTAGTTTCTCATTCCTTTAGAGGTCATAACTGATACTGCATGTCTCATAGCCCTGATTATAAATCATTTGACAGTCTGGTGGCCAAAGTTCCCAGGCAAAGCCACTCCTATCAGGCAGGACATTCCAGGGACCTAGAGATCATCTCCCAACTGCTGAGGGCAAAGGTCAGACCTCTCTGTAGGTAAGGTTAATTCTTCACTATAGTCACTGTGATTTCTATCCCTGCCTTTTTAACCCATGCTATTTATGTTCTTTTAAAATGTGTTTCCTAATATCCAAAAATATGCAATCAGAGAGCATGTTCTGTAAAATATTATTTTCTTTTACTTTATTTTGTGTTCTATGTATGCTTGGAAATAATGTTTATTCTGCAATTGTTGGGTAGAGGATTAATTTTTCCTGTTAAGGATGTTTTTGAAAACCATATAAAATGACTTTTGTCTGCTTTTTCTACTAATTGCTGAGAGAAGAGTCTTAACTACTACTATGGTGGTAAATTTGTTTAGCTCTCTTATAATTTTCTGAGTTTAATTAATTTATTTTTGTTCATATTATTATCAGCCTTGAATCTTTTTATCATTTTGAAGTGACCTTTTAATGCTAACAATACTTTATATTTTAAAATCTATTGTGTGATGATTATTAGTTATACCATCTTTCATGACTTTTAATCTTTCTAAATTCTCATAGCCTAGATGGTATTATTGTAAGCATATAGCATGAGATTTGTAAAAATGCATTTCAAAAACTTTTGTCTTTAAATTTGAAACATATAGACTGTGTATTTAGAAGTGTATCAATATATTTGGTTTGAAATCTATCAATTTAATCTTTGATTTTTATTTGTCTTTTTTACAATCTTAATAATGTTTTTTCATTCACTTATTTTGGAATTATGGAATGCATTTCATCTTTCTCATTCCCTCTTCTATTGCTTTGGAAGTTATACACACTTTTTCCCCCCTTATATTGTCTACCTTTGAATATTCAATATTCACCCTTCACTTTCTATGTTCAATGTTACCTGCTACCTTCACTTATAAGACAGCTAAATATTTGTAATAATTTATTGTTCTCTACCTGATTTTGATTTACATATTATTGATTTAACATATTTTATATTAATTATACTGGTAAATTACATTATTAATAGTTAATTAAAATGAATAAAAAATGAAAATTGTTTAGAACATTACCTGCCACATATAAATGATACATAAATATATGTTAAAATAATTTAAAAAGAAATAAAATATAAAGAATAAATCTTATAAACACAGGTAATATTATTATATTGTATGAATATTCATACAATCAATGTTAAATGAAAGTCACCCACATAGTTACTATTTCTTTGCTCTTTAATATTTACTGTGTTTCTAAAGATGGTTTTATTTCACTTGCTTCCTTGAAGCATACTTTTACTGGGTATACAATTCTACATTGGCAGTTGTGTTGCTTTTACAAATTGGCTTGCATTCCACTTTCACCTGTCTTCCACTGTTGGTTTTAAAAGTTAGGAGGCCCTATAACAGAGGATCTTTCAAATTATTTCACTTTTAGGATTCTTCTCTTGGCCTATAAGTGGCTGAAGTTTCATTATAACATTTTTATTAATTTTGAAAAAAATTCAGTCATTATGATTACTGATATTTTCTCATCCCTGTTCTCTTTCCTCTACTTCTTGGACTACCATAATCTATCTCCAATGCCTCCTACTCTAACTTCTATACTCTACAAATATTTATCCTACTGTTTCATTCTTGGCATTAGCTTCTAGGATCTATTCCCGCTCAGTATTCCTGTCTTCAACTGTATAATATCTGTCGATAAAACTAACAATGGAACACGTTCAGTTATTGTATTTTCAGTTCAGTAACCTCAATATCTTTCAAAGCAGATAGAAAATTGATTAAAATTTAAAATTTCCTATGCAAATTTTCAAACCTGATTTTTATTTTCTTGACTATATTCCATTCATTTTTTTCCTGATACAGCTTCTGAGCAATAGCAAAAGCTTCCATGCACTAAAGTAAAATATTTTATTGTTTTCCTGCTAAAAGCCACTGATATTTAATATATCAAAGCAATATATAAATATTTGACTTCTTTGTAATGCACTTATAAGAACTCTGTAAAGAAAAAACTTCCATGCCATTAAGACTACATATTCTAAACTTTTAGAGTTTTCACAGATTTCCATAAAATGAACAGATACTGCAAAGCTACTAGAATGTTAAGGAAAGCCTCTATATTCAAATGATTCAGTGTTAGTCAATTTTAGACACAGACACAACATCTGAGTTTTGCTGTAGTCACAACTTGAGTGACAGAATTCAGAAAATGGAATGAGTGCTAAAAGGTTTGACCTTCGTTCTATAGGCAATAGACAACCACAAAAATTGTAAGCAAGTGAGTGACATGATTAGATTAGCATTTTTGAAAGATCACTCAGTCAGCAATTCTAAAGAAGAATAAGACTGACAAGACTACAAACAGTGATGCCAATAAGCAGCAATTCAATGAGAGGCGTTGAATGACCGCAGAGCAAATTATCAAGACATCTTGGTTTGAGGGTTATTAAAAATATATACAAAAGTTAAAATCAACTAGAGGTTAAAATGCAAAACTTAGTTACCAGTTAGGTTTGACAGGGGAAGACACCAAAATAACCTAGAATGAGTGGAATGACTCTACCTTGAAAAAAAGTTAAAGGGTGGTGTTTTTCATTAAGGCAATAGAGCCAGGGATTAAATCATGGGCTTTTGAGCCTTGATGTCTGTGCTTAAGCTCTTCCATTTTTTTTTAGCTGTGGATAACTTAATCTGTTTTCACGTCACATTCTTGATTTTGATGTTTAATATTTGACGATAGTAAAACTAATCATCTCATAGTATTTTCTACTGATTAAATAAATTAACAAACAGAAAGTACTTAAAGGAGTGACTGACACAAAGAAAAATTTTCATGAACAATGATATTTCATATTATTGAGATTGGGAAGAATGGAAAGGCAGAAGTTTAGGTTTTAGCACCTAGGGAAGGATGATATACAGTATGATATAAAGACTTGGAATTCAAAGAAAGGCCTTAACTAATTTTTTTTGTTACATATCCCCCCCTTTCTGCTTGTTCTTGCTGTGTTCATTTTTTTTTTTTTTGCGTTCTTCTGTGTCTGCTCTGTCTCCCCTCATTGTGGTGATGCACTGAGTCACGTCACTGCGCAGGCAGCTCTGCTCCATTCACAGGCAGCTCTGCTCTGTTTGCAGGTGACTTGCCCTGACCGTGGTGGCTTTGCCCCGCCCATGGCGGCTTGCCCTTCTCAAGGCGGTCTGCCCACCCGGAGAGGACCTCAGGAACCGAACCCAGGGACTCCCATGTGATGAACTGGTGCCCTATCCACTGAGCAACAGCTGGCCCCCAGGCCTTAACTAATTTTAACAACTGTAATGGTTTCAGAGTTTTATTTAATTATAATTCCAAAAATATAAATTGTATTATTCTTGAAAACTAATCTGTTCATCTGGGAGTGATTAAGTTATGATAAGGGCATTAACTGGGCCACATCAGGAGAGTGTTGGGCACCGCCCCTCGGTGGGTGTGGTCTCAAGTATAAAGGCTAGGCAGCAGATCTGAGTTGCAGAGATTTGGAGAAGCAGATTTGAGAAGCAGTTCTGATGTTGAAGTGAGCCGATCGCCGGATAGTCTACAGCTGGCCTTGTGGAGAGATGCAACGCAGAGAGTCTCATGGTCTACAGCTGAAGTTGTGGTGGAAGCAGAAGCTAAGCCCGGAGAGAAACGTAGCCCCGGGAACAGAGGAACCCGGAAGCCTGAACCCTAGAGACGTCGGCAGCCATCTTGCTCCAACACGTGGACTTTGGTATGGGAAGAACTGTATGCTTTGTGGCCTGGTAACTGTAAGCTACTACCCCAAATAAATACCCTTTATAAAGACCGACCAATCTTTGGTGTATTTCAAAAGGCACACCTGTGGCTAACCAAAACAACAACATTAGTATACAGGTCTCACTTGAAGCAAGTTGAAAGGATGCGATACCTCAGGAGACACTGTAAAGTCATGAGAGTCATGAGCCCAGAGCCATATGAAGAGCAATATAATTTATGGCAAAAAGAGAAGGCAGTAAATCTCTTTAAAAGTACCAGTGAGGAAAAAAAAATAATGAAAAGAAGACATCTTAAACAACAGAAAATATAATTTTTAGAAGCAGCAAATAACCAATGTTGGCAATTGCTATGTAGAAATCAAGTCATGAGGAAACTAAAGGGTTTACAGGGCTTATTGGTTATGATATTAGCCAGTACAGTATTTTTATGCACTTAATATTTTCTAGTTTGTTCTAAGTTCTTCCTATGAATTAACTCATTAAATCATTATAAATAACCTTTAAAAGAGGAATAAGCCTTTAGTTTTATTTCATCAATTAACAAATAAAAAGAGAGCTTTAGGTGACTTGTTTAAGGTCACAGACTTATTTAGATGAATACTAGGAATCCCTCTATTTTCACTATGGAATGACAGATGGGGAGAAATTTCAAGAAAAGAGTGAATTTTGTATAATATTTAGGAAATTAAGAATTGAATACCCCCAATGTCCTTTATCATTGTGAAGACCTTGGCTATAAAGAAAAGTTAAAATAGAGCGGAAGGAACAGTAAGAGACATTAATAGTGGGAGACCGGTATCCAGGGATTTTATTTAGGTATCTTCTTTACATATCAATTTGCTGAAAGGCCAGCAGTGAGGAGGTTCAAATGAAATCGTGCCAGGTCTCAGAGTGGGAAGATATTAGAAAAAGGGTCAGGTGCAACTTTGAACAGAAGGGAATTTATGGAATTTCATAATAGGAGATGAACATGGACAAATATATAAATAATTGCATACCTACTACAGGGGAAATTTTAAAGATAGTGTGCTTGAAGAAGTTCATGAGTTTGAAATTGGTTCTGTGAAGAATAGACAGAGCACCAGTCAGAATCATGCCCAAGATTGCAAAGAGGTTTTGGGGGCTCATACAAGATTAGAAAACAAAAATTCTAGAATGAAGGGTTACAAGTACTTGTGCTTTTTGTTCTTTTCAGTGTTTTGCATCCAACAGTGGAAAAAAACAAGGATAATTTTTCATTGCTTCAAGGTTGAGATCTTGGCGTGCAATCCACCTCATAATCTTTTATGACTGTTAAATTTCTTAATTCATTTTAAGTATTTATAAAAGAACCTGGCATACAGTAGACATATATTAAAGGTCATCCATCATTATTAGGGAGGCAAAGACAGTGTTTTCATTTTTGATGATTTTTCAAGGGAAGTTTAAAATTTGAATTAGCCCATGATATTTCCTTGTTAGTAAATGTTGAGTCATTTTTAAACTCGTGCATCAAACATACTTTCAGTCTGGAATATGGTCTTCTGGCCATTGTTTTGAGACTGTGAGTTAGAAATTGTTTTACTAGGATTCATAAGTATGTTGGCAAATGGGATAATACTTGTGAGCAAACACTGAAATCTGATAGTGGTTACCTGGATCACTGCAATGGGAATGATTGGATGCTATTCAGAGGACCCAAGAGGTGTTTGAGCATAATCATATTACATTTCACAAGTTTAAGATTTATAGGTATAATACAATTCAGATTATGGCCATTAAAAAGACTTGTTAAAGTTAACTTTGGGTAAATTTTCTGAGTTCAGGAGAAGTTATTCATGATAATGGGTTATTTTTTTTCTCTTAGCACGTTTATGTGCATGTGTGTGTGTCTGTATATTCTTTTACATTCTAGGGTAAAAAAAGGACTGTGAAATCGCAAATAAATAGAACTGAATTCTAGGATTATGTAAATTAAAGGTTTTGTTTTACTAAGTATTGAACAAATTAGTACAGTGTTTATTAAATATTTTGAAATGAGATTCATAATTTTTATTTCAAATGTAAACAAGTTCTTGGGAGAAAAAGAGCATAAATATTTCAACTCCAATTCAATTTAGAATTTCACATATACAATAGATAGAATGATTTCTTGTTATCAAACTGGTTTGGTTTTCATATTGCAATGATCTTCAGACAAATTATATTTTACAATAATATTTCTGAAATACTGGAACAAGTAAATTATATAACACAGAAGGAAATTAGCTAAGACCTGAAGTTCGGCATATATGCCAGGTTGTAGGCAAGTCACGATGCTCATGTTTATTTGACATGATTTTCATTTTCCCTGGATAGTAACCCTCTTTCTTATTAATTCAAGAAGTTGCCAAGTATAATATTTTAATATTACAATAAATGTTTCCAGAATCAGAAGTAATATACAAAATATTTTCATCTATTTAGTCAATATTATTTTATTTTAAATGAATGGGTTAGTTTGAAGAGCCAATAGGTATTTTTAAGTATGTATGTTTTCTAACACATTCTTGAAAAATGATTGAAGCAAAAAAGAGATTTAGAAGATTAGTGTACTAGATACCATTAACTGGCCATATTTATTCAAGTGCTGAGTAAAGGGATATTTTTTTAAAGGTGAATGTGCAATCCAACCTGGAGATTAGCTATTTTCAATGGAGTAGTACAATCACTGCCACTTTGATTTGATTTCCATATACTTTAAATTTGAAAACAGAAAATAGGAAAATGTGTTGGCTTATACTTGGAAAAATCACTTTGTAGCATTTAGTAATTTAGTCAAAATGCAGAAACAAATGCAGAAACAAACCTTTTGAATGTCTTTTTATTTCCATAGAGGAATTCCATTATATTAGCTTAGTTTCCCAACAAAACTAATGTCTTCAGAAATTTATGATTGTTTAATAAATTTAAATCACCTCTTTGTACAATTGGGTATTACCAGCAAAGCTAGATGAATATATCAGAATAACCTAAATATAAAAATAATAAAAATAATATTTCTCTCATAAGAGCTTCTGATTAACTATGCTGAAACTACAATTTTCACTATTTTGTGTAATGTTAATGTTTCAATATGCTATGATTCAAATATTTTGGTTTTAAAGATCTGATATTGTTAGATATCCTCCTTTTCCTTAAGTGCTTATTCAACTAGAGGCAATTAAAAAACCCTTTGTCAATGTGTATTCTTCAACTCTCTATCACCACTACACACACAAATGCACACATCTCATTGGAATTTTTTTGTAGTTGACTTAAAATTTTAATAAAATTTAGGAATTTAATCTCAGCAGTTTTTATATTCCTATGCAAAATGCTATGCTTCCATTTACTAAAATAAATTTATTACTCTCCTTAACATGTGGAAGCTTTAAATTTATAACGTTTGCATTTCTGTTTTAGTTTATTCTAGCACATTTTATGTTTTTCAATCAGTGTCTTCTCCACTCTACTTACCTATTCCAAGTTCATACAGGATTTCTGTTTATATTATAACCAGAAACTTTGAAAAGCATTTTAATTCTACTTGTTTTCTAATTTATGCTATTTGTTTTTCCAATTACATTCTATGTGAGATAAAGAGTATTTGGCTCCTGGTGCTGCTTGTGTGCTCATAGGGTGTGGACCTGGTACCTCTTTTGTGAAGAGACAGCGGAGAAGCCTCGGCTCTTGTCAAGGCGGATGAAAAACCCAAGGAAGGAGTCAAGACTAAGAACAACGATCATATTAAAGGTGGCGGACAGGATGTTTCTGTGGTGCAGTTTAAGATATACCACTTAGTAATCGAATGAAAGCCTGCTGTCAACGAAAGCGTTTGTCAATGAGGCAGATCAGATTCCAATTTGACGGGCAGCCAATCAATGAATCAGACACACCTGCACAGTTGGAACTGGAAGGAGAAGATAAAATTGATGTGTTCTAGCAGCAGGCAGGAAGCCTGCTGCTTTACTCCAAAATTCTTTTTCCACACACCAAGAAAACATTCCCAATTGGAAAAACTGCAATTTGGTTTCACCACACCCTGGCTACTACAGTATAGTTTTCTCTGTTTTTTTATTTTACCTTTCCTGGTTTCTTTATCGTACATAAAATAACTGATGTATGTGCACAAGCATATTGCTTTTTTTTTAAACTAAGTGGCCAATGGGATGTTTTGATCAACATCAAATGGAGGTTGTGTGGGAAAAAATACTGGTTCTGCGAAAATCCCTCCTTTCTCCATTAGTGGCATGCTCATTAAGCTCTTATCTTTATATTTCAGTAAGTTATTTTGCTTTCACTCTCTAAGTGTTAAAATACTAATCACTGATGTGGATTAGTATTTTAATATTTTCATTGGGAAACCATTCCTCCCACACTTCCAGTCTATATGGTTTGGGCGGTTTGCTTTTCCACTCATTGAACAATGGCTGAACATGGGACCAAGACTAGACAATCAGCACATACAATCTTTCTCACATTATTATCTGATTAATGATATCCATATGAACAATGCTTCACTCATTAGCTTGTATTATTTTCTCTGCCTCAGTTTTTAACTCAGAATTTAGTACAGGAGCAAAATAGATTCAACAACTGATGAAACAGTGTTGCAAAGAGAGATTGGTTTTTCCACCATGATTCAGCATGGAAGTATGGAAGCTGGAATCTACTAGATCTCTCCAGATAGAGAAGAGCTTACATGAGTTAAACCAACACCAAAAAACAGAAGAGCAAAGATATGGAAACTGAGTTTTTTTTCTGCTCTGCACATGTCTGCAATTGACCACAAAAGTGCCACAAATACTTATTTTGGGGTTACATGGAAATTTTAATAGGTAAGCAAATTTGCAAATACAAAATCCACAAATATATATACACATACATATATACATATATATGTATATATACTATTTTATTTATATTATATGTCACTTGTTTATATTATGTATGTATATATTTTAATACTGACTTTTGAAAAACTTTGGAATTCATAGGTTTTAATCGTTTATTGGATAATTAGAAGATCTATAAGGAACATTTATCTTTTTTTTACCAAACTTTGTAATTTTGAAATTTATTCAGTTGTTAAAATGATAGAATGTAGAGGGAGATGGGGAAAATGGATACACCAAAACAGATTACTCAGCAAAATGTGATTGTTTACCCACAATAGTAAGATGTGGAACACTTATGAAAAATTATAGTATCCATTTTTTGGTCAAGCTAGCACTGGCCTGATTGTTACTGTGAAAGCATTTTGTAGATTTAAAATAGTATTCAGTTAATTCTATCTATGGGTGTTTATATTTATAATTAACAAAGGAAATTGCCTTTAGCAATGTGAGGAGTCTCCTCATCCAATCAATTGGAGGCCTTAAAGAGAGAACTGAGCATTTTCAAGTCAGAAAGAATTTGTATATCTACTTTAGACACCCAAATTTTTTCTGGGGATTTAATAGTCACCTTTGTTGGTGCTCCCCATTTTTTATTTCTCCTGGGGAATACAAAATCACCATTATCAGAGTTTCCAACTTGCATCCTTATGGTTGTATGAACTATTACTATAATAAATCTCTTAATAATTACATATAAATATATATACATAAATATACATGTAAATATATCCTGTCAGTTCTGTCTCTCTAGAGAACCATGACTAACACAATGCCTAATAATGCTGATTCATTAACTTGTGTATACTAAAAGAGTTTTAAGATTAGAGGTAATAAAAAACAACTGAGGACTGAAGATAGCTACCTAATAATCTGAATTTAAGAACTGATTTTTGAAAGCCAATTCTTGTTTGGTATTTCTTGATATGCCAATATATAGATGAGTTCTTGTAAAAAAAATTGTAGCTCAATAGAGATTGCACATGACGAGAGTTAATACTAAGTCAAATACACTAAAAACAGCAAGGATTACAGAAAAGTAAAACTAAAATCATGGAGAGAATGGAATGCCTTCTTAGAACACTTAAGCTATTAAGTGGTATAGGTAGCAGACATAAGTAAATCCTGGCCAAAAATTTTCAGGAATTTGAATAATGTCAATAAATGGATATCAATAATGTGATTTAATATTTTAACTAAACTTATAGTCATTTATCAGCAAAAATATAACACAATGCTATGATGTATGACTAATTATATAAAATGTGTAAATATTAGAATAAACTCATTTCAAACTGCAGTGTCTTATGGCTACTTCTATACTTGGTGGTATATGATTGAAAAAATATACTGTAGAATATACATCATTTTCACATTGTTAAATTATATTCTGGTATTTTTCTTAAAACACTGATAAAATGTATTCATCATGTGGTATAATAGTATTAGAGATGCAGAAATTCACATAAATCTGAATTATTGTTTTGTCTCTATTCATCACCAATTTAGTCTTTCATATAGTGAAGAAAAATAGAGAAAAAAGGAAGAAAGCTCCTAGGTCTGCCATAATTAATTACACTACTGGTGTTGTTACTCTCTCTCTACTCAAAGATTACAATAAAGTCCCTAAAACAAAATTAAATGAAAGCATAGTAAAAAAAAAAAAGTATTGGTAGAGTTATTGATGAAGCCCTAATATCCACTTTTCAGGGATAGATATATATACATATATATTTTTATTTCAGAGTACCCTGAGAGGAAGATTTTTTGGAAGCAAACTGTGGACATCTGGAGACAGTGTTTTGCCTTAACAGTGTTAGGTGAAATGTGCCTGGATGTTAGCATCTCTTTTGTTTAGAAATGTTTTGGAAAGCTACTGTACAATACCCTGCAAAACAGGCAGATTCCTGTAATTATGCCACATAAACCCTCCCATAGCAGGCAACAGGGATTTTACATACAGAGCTAGTGAAAGGCTGTATTTTTGGGACCATTTCAGTAGTGAGTAACGAGAATGGTGAAATAATAGGGTCTTTTATTTATAGAGTCCCTTAGTTCAAAGAACTCAAAGGAAGTAGTAGTCATGATCTCATTAAATCACAAATCAACTCTGTGTGAGAAAGCATAGAACCAATAACTGTTTTCTGTATATAAGGAAACTGGGGCTTAGAAAGTTGTGTGTGAGACCCAACCATCCTTATGCCCTTACGTGCTTGCTGGGAGCAGTGGTATGAATATAACACTGTGAGACTACTTCATAAAGAAATAAGAAAATGCCTTTCAAGCAGCCTTCTGGAAATTGCTTGATTTTACAGGTGGGTGAAGTTGGCCTTAATCTTTTTTCTTAGCCCACTTCCCACATCATACACACCCAAGAAATTCCTTTATGTAAGACTAAATCACAATCATAACTTCTCTAAAAGTGGTTTCCAGACAGATTTGAATATGGTCTTACCACTAAGGTTTTATTTTATTTGTTTTCATTGAAGATATTTTGCCTAGGATGAGTTGATGCTGTGACTTTGATTGGGTCAGCAAAATTGTTATAGTTTCTGCTTGTGGTTAGGATAAACCCAAGTTCTGGGAAAATGAGAGATATTTAAAAGAAGTTGTAGCGGGTGCTTTATTGAAAAAGTCCACCCTCATTCATTTTCTGTATATTTAGAAGAATGGTTGTGAAATCACAAATTAGGTGTACCTATCAAATCCTAAAGATAAAACTCAAAGATGATAAATTTTGATAAGCAGGCACATACCTTAGCCTTATGGAAGAATCTAATACTGCTTTCAGAAGAGGGTTACCCATGCTAACTTTTCCTTACTTTTTGTTCTCCTCTACTCATTTTCAAAAAGTAAGCATTGGTGGGTAGTGTCTGACCAACATCCATGCTTTGCTTTCTGGATAATCCTGAAACTCATAACTATGTAAGCATTCCAAATGGCTAATTCTTATATCTAAGAGATAACTGTATAGAACTGAAGATGCATCTCCATTTTAATAACAATTTGCATCACTTAGGAGAACTTAAGGGCAATTTCCATAGTCATGATTCTAAATTCAATACTCAAAATTTATCATTCAAAAGTGTTTTGTTAAGACAAGAACACTTGAGCTAAAAATAAATACTTAAAGTATATAGTTAGTTATCATTGACCATGATGCTTAGATGTGATAATTTAACAGTTGAGGTAATCTCTATCCCTGGGAAATTCACAGTATTCATATATACTTTTTTATTTGATATCTCTATCTGTGTAACAAATTGCCATACAACTTAGCTTCTTATTGCAACACACACACATTTTCTCAAATTTTCTATGGATCATTCTCCAGAAATAGCTTAGTGGGGTCCTCTGATTCATGGTCTCGCACAGGCTGTGATGAAAATTTCAGACCCTGGTCTTTGGTCTCATATGAAATCTCAACTGGAGAAGAATGTATTTCTAAGCTCCCTCAGTAATTATCAGGAGGATTATTTCCTTATGGGTTATTGGACTGAGGTCCTCAATCCCTTACTGGATGTTGGCTGGAGGCCACCCTCAGTTCTTTGCCAAGTGGGCCTCTGCAGCATAGTGGTGTGCGTCATCAAAGCCTTTTGTAAAAGAGAGTCTTCAAGCAAGATGAAAGTCACATTTTCGAGCCTAATCACAGAAATGGCATTCTGAAACTTTTGCTGTATTACAGGGGTTAGAAGTCACTAGGTTTAGTGACACAAGGGAACAAGAGAATGAATATCATAAGAGGTAACTTTTTGAATCTTCTTTGTAAGCCATCTACCATATTTTTAAAGGAAAAACTTTAAGCATTCTCTTTATCCTTGAGAAAAGTAAGTGAAAACTTAGAAATTTGTATTATGCCTAAAAATAATGTACATAATTGAAGCATAATCTAGAAAAATGATGTCACTGAATTAAAAGAGTATGTAAGGTATTTGTGGCTTTATTGAAATAAAATGATTATGAAGTAAAAATGAGCTAAATCTGGTAAACAGGAGAATATTTAATTGAGCTACTTGAGATTCTGTTGGAATTTATAGAATGAGGAACATTTTGGTGAGAAAGGAATATATGGTTTTGGATTTATTTTGTCTCTATTTTTCCTTTTTGCTATGTATTTTCCCATGCATGAAGATGCATGGATCTGATGTCTAGGCTACTCTGATGGCCAGTTTCTCTCTATTGCCTATTGCTATTATTTTTTTTACAGCTCTTTCTTTGATATTTGTTTCAACTTATCCTAAGTGTTTAAAACTGCCCAACTTAAGTTATCAAAATCATGCCAGGGGTTCACTAATGAGGTGCAGACTTTCTCCTATGGGTGGGGTAAAGAGAACTCTAATTTTTTTTTTTTGTTTGTTTGTTTCTTTCTTTCTTTTTTTGGGGGGGTGGGACCTGGGAGTTGTCATGGATGATGCTGCAATGGAGGATGTAGGCCAGTTTATATGATCATGTATCATTCAGGAACTGTAAAGAAGAGAGGGTTGTCTATGGCCTAAATTGTGATCTATGTCTGATGGCAAAGCCCCAAAATGTGTGTAACTAACAGAGGCATTATGCCACACT
>PVKH010019136.1:0-14936 GCA_004027955.1 Chaetophractus vellerosus
TTCTTCTTATTTTTTTTTGCTTCAGGGGAATAATGTACTGGCAAGCCTTTTCTTTGGTTTTCAGGTCTTCCAGGATAGTTATGCCCACCTTAGTCAGCTTCTCACAAGTACATAGACATCTTCTTTGATCTTCCTCTTTCCCCAGTTTCTTCCAATTCTTGCCCATTTGCTTCAAGAAAGGCGTTCTTTCTCTACATGCTCTCTTCTTATTTTCTTGCTCCTTTTATGAGCTAGAGAAAGCCCTACATCTTGGTTGACAGAAGAGGTCCACACCTTTGTCAAGGAACAAAACAAAATCCTCCATCCACCCTTTTGTGCATGCTTAAAAGGGGTACTCCAGCTGGTAGGTTCTTTGCCAGAGGACTGTGTAGACTTAGAAAAAAGGCCAAGCTCAGAAGAGCTAGAAGAGTGAGCACATACTTGCCAATCTCAGCAAACTGGGTGGAGAATGGCAAAGCCAAACATGGGATTATAAGAAACAGGGAAGCCAAGAGCCAGGTGGGCAAATTGAAAGGAGGTACGGATAAACCCCAGAGACCGTGAGCAGAGCGTTTTTAAAAAATCTACTCTCCATTCTGGCTGTGTAGTTAGCCAAGAAGTATTAATGGCTGGGAAGGAGCTGACAGTAACCTTGAAACCAATGTTACAGGAGAGTTAACTATACAAGCCCAGCACAGTGGACATCAGAGCAAAAGAAAGGGGTGGGGAGAGAAGAGAAAGAGTAGCTGAGTTGTAACACTGTTGCCAAAGAGTGAGGGTAGAGGAGGAAGAAAAACAAGGCTCTAATCCTTAAAAAATGTCCGGAAATTCTCTTTTAGAGTCTTTTCAAAAATTTCCGTTTACATTCCCTTCCATCTTAAAAACAAACTTTAAAAATAAAACCAAAATTACTCTTCATTCAATTGAATGTTTGCTTCTATTTAAGTCCCTAATACTATATTAGTATTTTTCTGCTCTTTTTATTAGCAAGGTAGAATATGTTTCCTTATGTGTAGAAGTCAATTGGATTAGATGACTTCTAAAGTCCTGTCTAGTACCCCCAAAGTCTCTAGTTCTATATTTTCACTTGCATTTTATAAGCATTAGTAGTCTATCCTGGGTATATAACCATCTCTTCTTTTTTTTCCCTTTCAATAGAGGTTGCATTTCAAGCTCAAAATAACCAACTTATAAACTACTGGAAACTAACCTAGCTGTGTGTTGGGGTGTTTCTGCAAAGTATTTGAGTATAATTTCCTTCATTACAAAGGAGGTTGACCTCTTTACATCCTAAAGACTTTATAGTATCTTGTAATGAAATGCAATGCGTGAAGGTCCTCCTCCTCCTTCTCCTTGAAGAGCAGGTATTTTAAAAGTTACAGCTCTTGAAATTATCAGTTATATATTCCTTTTAATTTACCTTTAAGACACTTGTTCATAATCTTCAAACCTTCATACATTTAAAACCTCTATTTAATCCCTTTTAAAAGAAACATGGTTTACTTGCACACAAAACTGGTCAGTTTTGAGAGATTGTTAATGGCCTTGAAGTGTTTTTTGTGGGTGTGAAACAAATGGTGAGAATTTGAATTCGTCCCTCTTATTATAGTATTGGAATTAAGTCTACTTAATTTACCAAGTCATGTTCGTGCCCTGATTTTATGTACTTGTATCTATCAATAAACATTGTGATACTTGAAAAAGACAAAATAAAATAATCCCAATCTAAAATTTGACTGCAATACACTTTCAAAATTTTAAACTTCACATTGAAAAATAAAGGAAATTTTAATTATATTTCTGGCAATATGAATACTGCATGGCTCAGTTAATTGTAGGGCCATCACCTTACAGAGTGGAAGATTCATTAAGTACAGAATTGTTCTGAGGCAACAACAGGAAAATGTGAAGATAGAATTATATTGTATCTTGAAGCTTGTAGGTCATATGCTCTAATGTTATTCTTTCTCTTTTTAAATCTAATATGCTTTCTTTTGTGTTGAATCATTGAAGCATTTTAAAGAGATCTTTCTGAAAGTAATATATTAAGCTCTTTCAGTGAGATTTCACTCAAATGTGAGAATCACTACCAAATGCAGAGGGAAATGTTTTTGTAAATGCCACAATACATAATTTGAGTGAACTTATTATGGAAGTACTTACACGGAAGTGCATACAATATATTTAGGAAGACGAAACATGACTCAACTAAAGAAGTTAAGATGAGTAAATAACCATAAGCCTTCCTTCTCCGTGGCCAAACAGGTAAGTAAAATGGGAGTTAGGGAAAGTAGAAGGCATTGAGGGATGTGCTATTAGACATCGTCACAGAAGGTACAGCAGGGGGGTGTGGGGGTTGGCAAGATCGTCCTAGAGGGTGCAGCTGGACTTTTGAGAATAGAAGAAACACATTGGCCGGTGTTTCTGAAATCACCAGCACTGACTTGGCATCTTGGGGCCTAGCTCTCCTGTGTGACCTTGAACAGGTTATTTCAGTATGCCACATCTTGGCTTTCTCACCTCTACAACAGGACCGATGACGAAAATAGTAGTACATGCCGCACAGAGCTGTTATTAGGATCAAAGGAAGTAATACCTATAAAGTGCTATGGCATAAAATAGGTACTCAGTAAATGCTAGTTGTTATTCTTGTCTTCTTGTGCCACTTAAATATAATTTATTCGATAGTTTTCTTTTAAATGTTTGACATTTTTACTGAAATGAGTCTATTTAAAATAGATATCTTGATATCATTCTAAATGGACAATGAATCTCACTTGCCTCAATAGAAGAGAACCATAAAATACAAGGATAACAGTACTATTAAATCATAGCTATCTACTGAGAACTGCCAAAGGTGCTGAGCTGATGCCTCTTTGTAAAAAAAAAAAAAAAAAAAAAAAAAAAAAATATATATATATATATATATATATATATATATATAATCCAGTAAATGTTCGAGGGACTAGAGACATATGGGCACCAAATGATTTCCTTCTTCAGAAGGTCTGAAAGACAACTGAAAAGGAAATAACTTGCTCAGTTTGAGATTTACTGCTATTTAATGCCACTGTCCGTTTTCCATCTCAAACCATCTCAGCATGCTTCCCATGTTTTGGGAGGGCTATTAGAAGATAAACAGAAAGAGTAAACTATTACTTATTATTGAGAAGTCTTGTTTTCAAAGGTGTGCTATATACACCAATTGTGTATTTTCAGTGGTGCACATTATGTTCTATTTTCTATCAATTTCAACTCCCATTCAGAAGCAGGAAAAAAAAGTATCCTTTATTTCTAATTCTTAAACTCAAAAGGGGAAATCTGATTTTCTAATGACCATAAATCAGATTTGGCTGTGTACTGTGACACGCTCCACATAACTCGTAATAGAGTTATAAAATAAGCTTATCCCAAATCCATCCCCATCAAGTAAAAACAAAAAACTGAGTCAGCAAAGTGGAAGAAGAGGGAGCTCTGTATCACCCTTATATTTCTAGATAAGGACTTAAGCTTGGGATATTTTGTAAGTGGAGTGTTCCTAAAAGCCCAAATTAAAATAGGATGCGAGTATTCCTCAGGCCACTTTCCAAATGGTGTTAAATTCAGAATTTGACGTACTGATTAACCTTTTACAATTTATTTAAAAAGAAATCTGTGCCTGAAAATCTAATATGAACTATTTTAGTAATATTTTAAAATTACTTTTCAATTTACACACTGCACTTAGTGTCTCATTTTCTTAATATTTGATTGGAATTGTTATTTCAGAAGTGGCTATTGCCAATTTTAGATACTTTTATTAGGAAATATACCTCATAGTATGCACACATATCAAACACACAAATTCTGGTCATCAGTTCATATTTTCCATTTCATTCAGTTATTGAACAAATATTTATTAAGTGACTAGTACATGTCAGCCACTGTCCTAAGCACTGAAGCTGCAGGAATGAATAACAACAAATCGAAACAGATAAAAACTTCTACCCTCTTGGAAATTATATTCCAGTGTCTTTTTATACTCTTATTGAAATACAATGTGAAATATGATCTTTCCATTTCTAAAACTACTTTTATTTTATTGTGATCTGTGTTCAAAGGGGTGTTATAAAGAGTATCATTATTTTAGTTATTCCTTAGTAATTAGCAGTTTGCATACTATACTCATCTTTTAGAGTGTATGAAATAAATAATAAAAATAATAAAAAGAAACAAAACATTTTCCTTTGCCTGTTAGATTTCCTTTAGTTCTCCTTATTTTCATGCTCTGATTTTCACAGAAAAGCTGAGCTCAGGGAACCATGACTTACTTGTCTTTGTTTCCTAAGCACCCTGTTCCAAACTTGGTACTTAACTGTTGCTCAACAAAATGTACCAATAAGGGAATGACTTGAAGATATAAGTATATTTATAGCAAAATAAAAACAGGTGAGAAAAAAAATAAAATAAAATTTAAAAATGAAGAAAAATTGGGTGAAACTAAAACTCTTGCATGGATGCTTAACAAAGGATTTCCAAAGTATAATCATTTGTTCCCACATTTTTTTTTCTCTTACACCTATGTGAGATTGCTTCCAAGAAAACTCTGAAACCCGGAAACTGATCTCTACCAGAGGGCCTATATAGAATAATCAGGCACCTTAATTGTTACCTTACAGGAAGGAATGTTCATCCCTTTGCTTTCTCTTAACAACCTCAGGGCCTGGCAAAGAGAGAAGACTGTGTGTGTATGTTGGAAGAAGGGTAAGTGGTGTTTAGGGATGTCATGGGTGATGAAAAATGGTAAGGCAGTAAATAAAAATTAATGCCAGAGTGGGTGTAGCTCAATGGTCAAGCACCCAGCATGCACAAGGTCCGGGGTTCAATCCCCCTTACTTCCCTCCACCCCCCCCCCCCCAAATCAATGCTTCTTCGACTCAGTTGTCTCAGATACCAGTAAGTGCTTCGATTTTCTTTCTGAGCAACCATACTGACTACACTGTTGTCATATGAACATACACAATCAGATGCCTAAAAGCTTAATATTTTCTCTTTCCTTCATTTTCCTGCCTCCCATCACCTCCCCCAGCATCATAGGGCATTTAAGGCAAAGCAAAATGGAGCAAAAAATGCCACCTCTTAGAAATTTGGGAAGAATATACCATCTAAATATGTCCAGAAAACAAACCAGGAGAGATTTCAGTGTTTAACTACAGAAACGACCAGTTACAAGTTAGAAGAAAAAGTACCTGCCCTAACACATTTTCTTTTCAGCATCATGCTTGGTGCTGGTGAGATGTATACAAGCTGGAGAAAAGGATTTCATGTCCTGTATCCCAACCCTAGAAACAATTCCATTGGAAGGTGCAATAGTCAAGGTTAAGACTACTCAATTCCTGATCAATGAATCATTGATTGTACATCTTCGTGGAAGAAAGTTATTTTTCTTTGCTGTTCAGAACCAACAATGTTTGTAAAACATCAGGACTCAGAGAGGAATGAGAAGAGTATAATTTTGCAGATTTCATTGCTGAAAATTCTTAACCTGTGACTTTCCCATCCAGCCAAGAAACTGCCAAAGCATCTTCATTTTACCATAACAGTGGACTATAAACCAAGTTAAAGTTCTCTTTAGAAGACCAGGGTCCACAGCTGTAAAATCATGACAATTAGAAAGGCTAAGAGAAACTTCCAGCAGTGATTTCTTTAGTTGAAGAAGAATGTGAGCAAGTAAGCAGGCTTATTCATTTGAAATATCAACTTAACCACACCAGAGAGAACCTTCCATTAACACTGGAGAAAGAGGGTTAACTTTAATTATATATACTTCATTGTGGCATTACTCATTCCTATAACATGTTTCTGCAAAAAGGAAAAAAAAGGTTCAGTGCTTTAATAACGTCTTTTTCTTTCAATGTTTTCATCTTCCCATCCACTGCTGCAAGATAAAGATGTGATATGAAAAATTCCTCATCTCAAAGAATGCCTTGTATAACCTCAGCAAAGTAGGCAGAGTCTGGGAGGCCAGCCAGAATGCGGGAATGGACTTCTATATAACTGGATTTTTACATGTACGTTAAAAAGGGATTCTACCTGTATTCTCAGCAGTTTTGTATTAACTAAAGCCTACCGTCCTTCAAGGACATAATTCGGAGAATTCGTTCATTCTCCCATTTTTGCAAATAAATGAAAAACACTAAAAGAAATTTCCAAAATTTTCGCAATAGTTTTAAGTACATTTTTGGAGGTATTTTAATACTTTATTTGATTAGAAAAGTTTATGCAAACCAAACTAAAAAATTCTATAGCGTGCCTTGGTAAACTCTATTTGACACACACCCCAATGCTATACTAGATTCATCGGATTTCTTCATCATGTAAATAGAAAATATTAAGCAGTAAAATAGACAGGTTTTCAAAAGGGTTGAGAAGGTTGGAATTAAGTTACGAGGGAAGCGAGACAATTGTCAAAGCCGCGCTTCGGGTTTGTTGGCTCCCATACCCCGCACCCCCACCCCGGCCGTGCCAAGGCGTGGTGGGCGAAGGGGCAGGATGGGCGAGGCACAGATTCTCCCCAAGCATCGGTTCTTCTTCCAGCGCCGCGCACCTGCCGCCCCGCCCCAGTGCGGTCGAAGCCAACTTCCCGCTGGACAGCTCGGCCCGCTGGGCTAGGGGTGCATCTCACCCACCTGCCTCGCCCACCTCCTCGCGGATCCCGCGGGGCGGGGGCGAGCCCGGCGCCCAGATTAGTGGGCTGGGAGCGCTATTTTAAGCCGGCCTCCCGGGGAATGCTGGATTTGGCGGAGTGTGCTCTTTGAAATACTATATTGAGAACCTCACACATTAAAAAAAAAAAAATTGTATTGCAAACCTTCCCAGTTCATTCGGCAGCTGTAGAGCAGGCCCGAGGCGGCGTTCCCTCCCACCCTCCGCCCCCGTTTCCCTTCTTCCCGCCCCCTCCCCCCGCCAGGATCAGGACTCTCAAGAGCCGCCCCCTCCCGGGCGCCCACTTGGTTCCTCCCAGCTGCCGAGCGAATGGGCCGCTCTCCAGATTCCGCGGAGGGGGCCGCGGGAAGAGGACGAGCCCCGGCCCCGGTGGCCGCCGCCCCCGCCCCCGTCCCGCGGCGGCCCACGCCGGGATCTGCGTCACTCGGCCGCGCGTGGGCGGGAGCTGGAGCGGCGAATGTAGCAAGAGCGGAATCTCCCAATGTGACAGCAAGCGGGGGGTGGAGGCGGCGGAGGCGGGCGGGGGAGGGGGAGGGTGCAGTGCGCGCGGGGAGGGGAGAGAGAAAGGAGGGCGCGGCGGGGGAGGCGCCGCCGCCGCCCGCCTGCGCGCCGGAGCCCGGAGGAGCCGCCGCCGCCGCCGCCGCCGCGGCCGAGTGAGCGCCGTCGGGGCGGGCGAGCTGGCGGGAAGGAGCGGCGGACCCGAGCTGGGGGAGAGCAGGTAGCGCGCGCCTTCCACCTTCCCTTCCCCCCTCGATGGGAGCGGGGGCGTCCTGGCCGCCGCCTGAGGAGAGCCGGGGACCGTCACTTCGGAGTTGGGACTGAGCAGTCCGCGGGGGAGAGAGCGCGACGACCGCTGCAGCCGCTGGCCGAGTACGTACCTAAGCGGACGTTTGCAACTCCCCGTCGGCAAGTGCCGAGCGCGTTTGCGCGCTTGTGCGGCCGCGGGCGAACTTGGGGCGGCGGAATAGCCCCGCGCCGCGGGGACTTGGAGGTGGACCGCTGGGGCCCTGGGGAGCGGGCCCCGCGCGGCCGCCGCCGGAAAGAGAGGGCGGCATCGGGCTCGTGAGGGCTATTCCTTGAGAAATTCGGTGCGTAGGGGCCGCGGGAAGTGGGAAGCGCTGCAGCGGCCCTGCTTTGTGCATGTCCTCTAACGGGGCTGGGGTCCTTGCGCGGCGCCGGAAGGAATCACGGTGTGGTCCGCAGAGTGATGGGGCGTGTGTGTGCGCGCGCGGAGCCCCAGAGTTTTGCAGCGACCTTCGCCGGGTCAGAGTCTTTTTGTTTGCTTATTTTGTAAAAGTACTGCACTTAGTCTTAATCTTCTTCCTGGATATTCTCCCCCTTCCAAATGTAGTTTTCTTTTTAAAAGCGGGAGGAGAGTTTTGCTTGAAAGTGGCTTGCAGAAACTTGGCACCAAGGTGCAGGGAAGCGACTCTCATTGTGCTCGCTAAGGCCGAGTGTGGAATTTGCAAACACATGTGGGAAGTACAAGTCTTGGTTGCAGATGCGTGTGGCCTTATTCATGCAAAGACATTGAATGTGCCATCAGGTATTTGTGTTCTGCAGCTTCAGGGTTCACAAGGCTTAAGATCTCAAACGATTTTCCCAGTAAGCCTAAATGTTGTAGGATTTTGGGGGGGAAAGGTAGTTCAGTTGGTATATTGGTTCCACACACCAAGTTTTGAAGCACTTGAATCTCACTCCCCGAGATTCCGGGGACGTGGAAAATTTTTGAGTGGTTGTCAATTTAAATTTTCACCCCAAAGAGTCGATGTGGAGTAATCTGTCACTACCAGTTGGTTTTCCAGTGACGTGTCTGCAAATTTAAGGAGTGCAAAGATCAGAAGTTGAGAGGCAATTTCTAAAAATCTTGTTTAAAAATATTTTGGCAGTCTTAAATAGATAATATTAGATCGCATAGAAACAGAGGAACCGAATTTAAAATGGATTAGTCACATAGGAAATGCCTAGCTATTTTGTTAGAAAAGTATGCACACAGTGAACTCCCTGCTTAGATTTTTCACTTTTTAGAATTTTCCCCCTGTGTAACATACCCAGTTATGACATTTCATAATTTATGTGTGGGTTTTAAGGAGAAATATTGCAGAGAGGTTGATAGGAAGGATTTGCTTCCTCTTTTGGATGGAGGCTGCTTCTGTTCTAATCTTAAGTGCCAGTTAAAGTAGCTCTTAGTTTCAAGGGAATCCTTTTTCCTCCATATTTATATCATTTGAGACATTTGATATTGCCCTTTCATTGGGTTTAAAAATTATTTTTCTCTTAAATATATTGACAGGAAAATAGGGATTCTCTTGAGAATTTGTAAATGGCGGCAAGATCAGCTTTCTTTACCCTTGTTTAGATATTGAGAAATTAGGTTTTGAAAAAAATTATTTCAAGGAACCTTTGGAAGATTATTTGCTTTAATTTTATTATTTTTCCACCTTGCACTAAAGTTGATAGCTCTTGCTAAATGCTATTCTGGTATTAGTCAAATTTTGTTTTCCCTGGAATGCATTAGTAGTAGTAATAAAAGCATTGAGGCATTGTAGATTTTAATTTTATTTCATTCTGTTGCCAGTTGTGGATGTAATTCAAATGACAAATCCTTAGGAATCTTATATCTGATAGAAGGAGATTTAGTGAGCTTATATGGCTAATAAATATTTTGATATGTCTAATAAATATTGTACAGTCTTATTTCTAAATTGTTAATAAAATTGCATAATCTCAACTAAATTAATTTAAAATTTTCCTTTTTTTGTGACTAGTGCCCTGAGGAAAGTTGATAGATGTCATTCTCCTTGATGTTAAAGCATTACATATTTTCTTTTAGTCTCACTGTAACTATGAACATCCTGGTTTATTAAAGATTTATGGGTTTTGCATTGTGAATCCTTTGAAAGAAGAAATTACATGTACGTAAACAGAAGGGGAGACCGTTGAAGAATTTGTTGCATGGACTTTAAATATTAAAAGTAAAAGATGTTTGGATGGAAATAGATGTATGTCAGGTTTTTGTATTTGTTAACCTAGATTCTGTCTGAAGACTTAGGCCTCATCAACTATTCTAAGCCTATATAGTTGCTTTTCTTGGTGCTATCCTTGTGCATCATTGGAAGTGAAAGTGCTGAAAAAAATTTACCTTTAAATGTAAATCTGTATTTTGGACACCATATTATTGTGATATATTTTGTGTTATTTCAGGCAATTGGCTGTTTTTAGTGTGTTTTGAACAGTTTAAGGCCTTGCTAGTGTATAATTAACCTGTCAATGCATATTTCATTGTGTTTATTAAATGTATTATAGAATAAATGGTACCCACTCAAGCATAATATAAGGTTGCTAGCCCCTTTGCTTAGGATTTATTTTATCTTTCCTACTCTTTCATTCTTTTGAGTAGTAGAGTGAAGAATAGTACGGTTATATTAAATGCAAATTTCCTTTCTGATCTGACATACTCAGTAACACATACAATTGTAGAATATACTACCTTAAATTTAGTAATGGAACAAATAGGAAAGGTGAGAAGTTGGTGTTGGAAAAATAATCCTCATCTTGACAGAATTCTCATAGCTAAAACATACCATTAAGCTTTCAAATAATTTGTCATATCTAGTGCATTGTATTGGGGTGTGGGGGGTGCATGCTAATTTGCATGATATCTTAATGTAATAATGATTTTTAAGGGAAATTTCTGAAGAAAAAAGATAAAATTTATATCCATTGCAAACATACTAAGTGCTCAGGGGGCAGTTAATGTTTGTTGAATGATTTGACTGTTGGTTGGTTGAAAGTTTTCCAGCCATATTATATGAAATGCTAGTATTTACCTACTGGTATTTTAACTAGGGTAATACATGTTTATTGCTTAATAGCAAAACAAATCTGATTTATGTTTTCCAATTTTGATAACTAAATTTAAACTTAGACATTTTTTAATACATTCATTAAAGTTTTAAGGTGTTTCTAAGAAAAAATTTTCCAGCTTTTAATTCAGAAAAGAATCAATAGCAGAAAGAAATTTTAGTTTCCAAAATTACCATTAATTCATAGAATGTATATGTTGAATTCACAGCTGTGATGGTCATAAGATTGCAAAGTGTCTTGACATAAAATACCTCACTGAATGCTTACTATTAAATGTGTAGGTAAATCATTTGAATCTTGAAACACATACAACAGCATTTACTACCTAGGCCAACCCTTGCATTCTTGAGTAGCCCACGATATTACTGAATACATTAAATAATTTTAGCTTGATTTCTGAGTTCTAGGACTTGGAAAAAGTGGGAATTAATTTCTTAGGTTTAAGGCTCATGTTTCCCTAAGCCAAATTCCATTTTTTCGGTTCCAACCCATTGCATCCTTCTTCCCAGATGCCTGTACCTTTATCCTATACTCTCCGAAACTTGGCATTACTGCAGAGGCTTTAAATGTAGTTTTTGCCCTCAGATTTCCTATTTCCTTTCTCCCCATTTCCCATCTCAGTCTTTCATTCCCTTAGCGTTCAGCGGATCCCATCTAGATAAGAGGAAAGCAATTTTGGTGGAACTAATTCACCTTAATCTGTAAATGACTCATGGGCTCTTAACCCTCCCTGTTTTCTGCATTTTTTATAGATCTGTAAGAGGCTGCTGATAACCTTAAAGTAAAAATTTCAGGTTATGTTGGGAGGAAGGCATTTATAGTTTTCTGCATAAATAAATCTTATTGGGATTTTTTGCCCTTGGGTTCTCCCCTCTTCTTTGGAGTGCCATAAACATCATAAAAGTATGTGTATGCACACTATAATTTTTATTATTATATATGTTATTATTTTTAAAACAATGATTCCTAGAGCATGGAGGGGAGAAGACTCAAAAGAGTAGTGGTTGTGAACCCATTTGAATATAATGATCATTTATAAGATAGATATTATTTAGGTATGACTTATACTGCCTTTTAATCTATAGAAAAAAATTACCTACAATATCTCATTACTGAACTAGAACTCGTAAAATATTGGTGTTGGGGCCGAACTAACACGTGCTATATATTATAGCACTAAGCACATGTAGTTCTTATATTTCGTAGAATATCCTTTGATCTCTTGGAAAAATAGCCACCATGTTATGAGAATCCATGATGTAGCCTTCTAAGAAAGAGCAGGTATTGAGGATGAGGGGACAAAAGGAGTTGTAGGTAAAGTAGCCATATCGGCTGTTATTAGATTGATAATTCACTAGGGCACTAGTTTTTCACAGAGGGTGTCTCTCTTTGTATAAGAAAGGAGGCTGCTGATTAGACTTTGACTGGAAAATTAGGTTTCAGTCAATCAGCAACCTTTATAGAGATGTTGTTCTATATATAAAAAAAACCAAAACTGCTGGGAAGAGAGGAGTATAAAAGATGAATGAGACCTAATCTTCAAGGAGTTTATAATCTAACAATAACCCCTTCTGCAGAGCCAGGTAAATCTAGTCTTCTCTGTTTCCGTGGCTCATATATAACAATTTGCATAGCATTTATCATGGTTGTTTGCTTGTCTGTCTCCTCTCTTAACTGATTCTCCATGAAGGGCCATCTTTCCTCTATCCCCAGAACTGGCTCAGTGCTTGGCACATTTGAATAAGTGGATGAAAAAATGAGAAAGAGAGAAAAGAGGAAGAATGGGGGGAGTATAAACAAACTTTTTTAGGGGCTCAGAGAAGGCAGAGGACACTTACAGCCAGGGGATATGGGAGAGGCTTTATGAAAAAGGCCAAGGAGTTTGAAGGGAATTCCAGGTAGGATGCTTGGCACAGGGGCAGGGGCATAGGAGGCACATTTGAGTGTATCTGTTTGGCAGTGACATGGGGACATGTTAGGGAACAGTGAGACAGGAGTGATCAACATTTAGGCTGCACTGCCTCTATGAATAGTTTGGATTTCTTTCTCTATGCAATGGGGACATTTGCGCAGGTGATAGGAAGAGTCAGATTTGTGTTTTAGGAAGATAATGTTGGCATTGCAGAATGGGATGTATTGGAGGTGAGTAGACTGTTTTCAAAGATGTCGCAAGAGGCTGTAAAAACTAGAATTAGGTGCTTTTGAGGCAGAGAAAGAAAAAGGATGTCATTGTGGCCAAAGGACATGTAGGTAGAAAAAGGAAGAGGAGAAAGCAAAGACGGATTGCTACTTTTATTAATCAAGGAACCTGGACGAGTAGTGATGCAACTAAGAGAAATAAAGTTGGGAAGAGTAGTAGATTTGGGAATCTGGAAAAAGGGAGGAAAATGAGATAATGCAATTGTGGTTTTTTTGTTTTGTTTTGTTTTTATTTTTGGACATTCCAGATTTGAAATTCTGGCATTCCCCAGGCAGCAAATGAAGTGCTGAATTTTAATTCAGAAGAATGATTTGGGCTGATGATTCTCAAAATTTTCAGATGTGAAGATCAGTTTTTAACTATTAAGTGTATCTTTGCAAATACTCGAATTTTACATTTAGCATTTTTTGTTTGAGAGAGAATACATGTAGTGACAAAACTGAATTCAGCTGCATTTTAAATGTTTTTTTTTTTAATCATAGAATCATTTCTTTATCTACATTTTGAAGTAGTAGACATCTATGTGAGAGGCATCTTTTTCACTCAGTCACCAATTCTTGGTGTGCATTTGAATTTGAGAACACATGCAGTAACTCCATGACCCCTGGCCCATGAATCAGTGGTCCAAGCTACAGATGCAGATTTGGAGGTCATCTTTCTATAGGTGATAATTGAAGCCTGAGAGTAGATAAGATCATCAAGAGAGAACATGGAAAGACAGGAGAAAAGGGATCTAATATAAAATTCTGGAGAATTCTTGTGCTTAGAATACAGGAAGGAAAGGTAAGGAAAACAAAATAAGGCAGTGTTACTGAAGTCGTGTGAAGGGCATTTCAAGGAGGTGTATCATGCTGCAGAGAGGTTAATGAGAGAACGGCAGATAGATAATAACTGAGTAGGTACTGGAGTTTTGATGGAGTGGGAGGGCCAGAAAGCAGGCTGATGCCTTTCACAATGGATTGAGGCAGTTTTAAGGAATGCATCTTCTTTTTTTCTAGTCACCATTAAATGCCTCTGTCCACCCCTGGCTTGGAAAATGTTTCCTATAGCTACTTTAAGTATTTCATTGGGTTCAAGGACGAAGCAGAAGTTGACCAATAAAGTTTTCTGGACTAAACTAGCTCTTTATTTCACTCAGCATAATTTGAATCTGGCAAATAATTGCCCCATAAGGAGCCAAAGTGAGATTCTTTAAGGTCTTAGAAAAAAATCGTTACCATTTAAGATAGACAAAGAGATAACACAAAAATGGTATTAAACTAGTCTGTTTAATTCCTCTTCCTAGTGCCGGGATTATTTTCCTTAGACTGTCCAGGGTGAGAAACATTTAAACTTGTATATGTGGAGGTTTGCAAGACAGCAGAGCAAAACCTCTGTTTTAGCTTTTGAGTGCAATAAAATGAGTAGCTGGTTTCTCTTAAACTGTGGAATTCACAAAAAGGTCAGACTCAGTATGGTTGTTCCAGGATATCTTGAAAACACCAGGTAACAGTAATTTTTAGCTGAGTAGATTTACATTACGATGAGCTACTTGCTTATATTATTGTGTTAGGATCTTTTTTATATTGACTTTAAATGGGACAGATCAGATAGAAGCTCTCTCTTGACTCATTTGACCTTATATTGAAGCTTGAATGGAAACATGGATTATGAAAACAGAAAATCTCTTCTCATAAAAGTTTTCTTTTAATTTAAATCAAGTTAATATATGAGGTGGTGGGTGTTTAAATGATCACAGCAGGCTTTGTAGGAAACGGAAACATTCTCCTAAAACAAAAGCTTAGGGGGAAAAAACTCCTTTCCCAGCAGTAAGTATGAGCCTTTTGAAAGCCTCCTGGGGTACTGAATAGTTTACTTATAGATCTTTCATCTGTCATCTTGACTTTGGAAATGCACACTTAGTCCTGTCAGTCCTAATGGAGATGTTATATTCATAACTACTTTCTTTCTAGTACAAAGGGCTTTCTCTTAGAAATGAGGGAGTTTCCTTTCCAGGTAAAGATAAGAAAGATAAAACTTAAAATTATTATTTTCTAAAATCATTGCCGTATCTCAGAAGAATAAAATGTAAGTTTGGATCTTTTAGCTCTCCTTTTCTTAGTTTCTCTTTTATATTGTGTACATGCTTTCCGTATTGTTCATAAAAATGCCCAAAAACTCTATTCTTCTAGATATCTTCATGTAA
>PVKH010019137.1:0-14938 GCA_004027955.1 Chaetophractus vellerosus
TACTGTTACTTTTGGTCTTATTGAAGACCTTTCTTTTCTTATCTGTTTCTTGTTTAATTTTATCTGTTGCCTTTTGATCTCATAATTAGGCTTTATCCTGATATAGAAAGTTGTGCTTAGTTATACATGGCACATCTTGGGGAGAACTGAGTAAATTTCTGCTGGAGTAACCAGGAATCTCTAAATTTTATTTCCTAAAATTTTATTTGACTCTCTCATCCAATAAGCATGTTCAAATGCCACAACCTCTCTTAACGTTGGTCTTCTCTTCATATGTACTCCAAAAATATGGTAATAAGTTACATCAGCTAGATATTTCCTTGTTTCAGTTGACCAGAAGCAGATACATAAGATCAATATAACTGAAGACATATCCTGAAGTTATTTACATTTCTGTCAGCACTTTTGAGCACAGTTAAATTAATGTATGATGGGTGAACTGTTTCTGTTGAATTCTATAATTATTGCTGTCAGGATACTTCCAACTAGAGATGAAATTGTTTCTGCATTTATCATTCCCTGTTCCTCCTGATGTATTTGTCAGTGCAGCTGTGATTCATTTATTTTATAATGCTGCAGCTAATCGTGTATGGGCTATTTGATCAAAAACAACACTTTAACAAGACCAAAATAGCCAAGGGGAGGGGAGGAATGTAGTTATATAACAATGTTAGAACTTTTTTTGGAAGCAGCATTGAAATGATTTTTCATTTGTATAGCTCCCAAAGCCAAATAATAATTATGGTGGCATCGTTCTTTTGTCCATATTGTCCGAATCTGGATTGGTGAGCTAGAAAGAGAAAAGTGAATTAGCCCTCATTATCTTGTTTGGTTTGGCCCTTTAAATGGTCAATATTGCTAAATTGCCCTTTGGATGGGAAGAAATTAGAGTCTATCACTTTCCACTAAAGGTCTCTTTTCATGGTTGAATGTTTTTGAATTCAAGAGGCTCCGAATGCCAGGCTAAAGTAAAGATGACTATGTATGCAGCTATTAGTCATTTACGCCATCAACATAGCAAACAAATGGATCATTCACTTGGAAATTTGCAAGGCACTTATATACACTAAGAGAAAATCCAGAAACTAAAATAATTTATTTGAGAAAGTGAGATATTAATTTGCATACCAAATTTATATTGTAATAATATATTTTAATTAGGGTAATTGCTCTGTCTTTGTGAAGGATCACCAAATATGTCCAATATGTATAAGAATACTTTGAAAGATAATCCTATAGTTCAAGCCCAGTGTTACATGGTTGAAAAATAGTATGCAGTCAGGATTGCTAAGCACTTGAATTAAATTCGGGGAATTGAACAATTCTTGTGTTAACTTCTATTAACTTCTAACAAGTGATATGACTTAATAAAGCAATGTGCAATTTGGTTGAAAATGAGTCTATTGTGGTAGCTGTTGTTTTGGTCCCACCCGGTAAGATTTTCCCATTCACATTCTTCATACTAGCACACTCCGACATTTACTTTGCAGAAATGTTTTTCCCTGTTCTTGATGTCCTGCCTGGTAGGAATTTAAATTGAAGGACCTCCTGTGCCTGCAGGTCATGGGACTGATCATATGTCTCCAGCTGGGCCAATCAGAGTGCTGAATAACTGTGGGCTCTGTGAAGCCAGACGAAGCATGCAGCCAGCAGTGATTGACGTCAGTTGGATTCCTCCCTGATATTTTTAAAAATAGTGTTCTCTGTAGCCGAATCAATTACTGAAAGGAAGTGGCCTAAACTCAGTGGAGTCATATTCTCTGTAACATGGATGAAGATAAGCGATTAGGTGGAATGGGGGAAGATAATTCTGACTAAATCATGGAGGCCCTGAAGTTCCTGAGGTTAGCTTCATCCCTAGACATCCTAACATCATAAACTAAAAAAGGCCTTTTGCTATTTAAGCACTTTAGACTGTATTAATTTCACAATTAACCAAATAAAGGCACAAATGACTAAAAGCATCCCGACTAATAAAACAACTGGTTTGCTATAGAACTGGAAATATATTTATTTTGGCATCTGATACTATTTCCTATTGCTAAAGTAATTTGTAGGTCTTAGAGTTCCCAGTTTCCTTGGCAATGGGGAGATATGCCATAGAGAAACACATAGCTAGCAGCAGAAAAAGTAAAGGTAAGAAATAGCAATGTGTTCTAGGCATTAAAGATATATATGAGTATATAAACAATTATGTTACTATTTTTGTATGTTAGTATATGAAAGCTTTCAAAATATACAGAGAATGGATTGCATTATGCTGAAGATAAGGGTAAATCAAGTGCTAAGTTCATCAGAATGCAAACAATACTGATATTCAGCAGAAACATGTCTGCAAAAGTGAAAGTAACTAATGTTTATGGAATGCCCCAGGTGTTTTCACATATGTTATATCATTTCCTCCTCACATCAACCCTGGGAGGTAGACATTATTATCCTCATTTTGCAGGAACTAAGTTTCTGTGAGGACATGTAATTTTGACCAAGGTCATATAGCTAATAATTCTTATATCATACTGTATGACCTCTGATCACAAAAGACCATCCAATTGCTGAGTTTGCAGGTGTTTGATAGAGCTGATCGACATTGCATAGCACATAAGAATAACATGGAAAATAAATAAACTTTAGCTTGAAAAGACGCTGCAAAACATATATAAAAATTGATCAGTTGTCTGCATAAGGAAGAATATGATAATTTTTTTTAAAAAGAAAGAATATTGATTTTGAGTACACAAACATAAAAATTTCAGGTGATCAAAAATATCAGGTACAATATATATAGATAATTATTTTAAAACCCTTAGGACAAATGGTTAATGTGCTTAATATAAAATGAGCTTATATAAATTAGCAAAAAGGTAAATAACAGTAAAATGAGCAAAGACATGAATGAGTAGGCAATTCAGAAAAAAGTGTATTTAATATATGTAAAACCAAGTTAAGTTACCTAATTTGTTATTAGAAGTATGTACTATTTTAATAATGAGATGCCAATTTTTTAACAAAACAAAGTGGAAAATATTTTTTAAAATAACACATTCCACCAAATTAATCATAGATGGTGACTGTGGGAAAACAACTTTCCAACACTGTTAATGGGAGTGTAAGTTAGTATCACCTTTGTATAGAGAAAATTTTGCAGTGAGTATTAATATCCTTAAAATATGCCACATCCTTTTGAAATAGCAATTTTATTTCTAATTTTTTTCATAAGAAATATCCAATGACCATAAAATAGCTTATGATTTATATAAAGTAGTGCTCTTCACAATGTTATTTACCATAAAAAATTGACATACATTGAATATCTAATATGGAAAAATAATGAAATGTTACTCAACCATTAACTATTGTAAAATAACAAACGGTAAGTTCACAAATAAACCGTAAATAATATTGATGTTAAATCAAAATGTGTCTAAAAAAGTGAAAGTAATTTACTGTTCTATAATAGTAGAACATTAATACCATAGGAAATAGTCATGATTTAATTGTATGTATGAAAAAGCAAGGTACTAAACTCTAACTAATGGTCTTTAAAAGTGCTTTTCCTTGGGGCTGTACTGTGTTAGCCCTCAATGACCAACAACAATGACAACTAAAAAGGAAAATCTGTTATTTTCTGAAAGTCCATCAGTTTGTAAAACAGCATAGGAGACAAGATGGCTCCAATGCCAATTAAGCTTCATATTTGTAAACTTGTGTATCTTTTAAGAAATTTAAAGGAACAAAAAGTAGTAATCTTAATGTGGGATTGATCGGTATTAGCTAAGCATAATTCTGATGCCAAGATAACCAAGTAACCAGGTGTGATAGGGCTGGAACACATGGACCATTTCCTGAGATGCCAATGGCAGAATTTGTAATCTGAATGACACTCCTCGCTCTCTTCATAAATAAACACTAGGCATTCTGGTGTCTAGCTAAGATTTGTTTTTTGTTTGTTATTTTCTGTAGCTAGTCCCTATAGGTCTGAACAGAAAGGGACAAAAAAGAGAGAACCTCTAGGGCTTAAAATGGAAGGTCAGAGTCAGCCAACCACTGCTTTAAACTGCCCACTACACAACCTCCATCAGCTACCTCCTGAGCATAATATGAACAGAAATATAGTCAAGTTCAGGGATGGCTTGTGGTCTCTTCTTCATAATTTTTTTTCATTATGGACAAACTTTTTTTTAATAATTCAAATATATATTTGTTATATTCTAAATGGAGTTATATTACCAAAAAAAAAAACCCACAACTTTACAAAACAAACTTTAGCTCCCCTCTCAATTTTAAAAGTTTAAGTTCATCTAATTTTTCCCAAAGTCACCCCAACGTGTCTTTGTTTAACAAATCACAGAGTGCAAATCAACAATAAATATACAATAAAATAAGTCAAAATTTAAAATGAGAAATTAAGCCAAGCATTCATATGTTTTATCTAATTGGCAATATTTCACATATTTAGAAATATCCACATATTTGATTTTTGGGAAACCAAATGTTGAGATACTAACAAGAGGGTGCAGAAGAGGAATGAAAGTGAGAATGAGTCCAGTGGAAATACAGCTGCAGAGGAGCATGGATCATTAGAAGAACCAGCAATGATGGGTGATAAAGAAATACAATATGGGAAAGAAGGATCAAGTTCAGGATGCAGAAGAAATAAACTTGGTTTTGGAGGAAACAAACCAAGATTTATGTGGCGTTTGATCAAATGTCAGAGTACAGGATACAGACAATAAGTAAGCGAACCCACAAGCAACTGAAATATTTTAGTTTATTCCCAGATGACATTCCCAATGACATTTCCTCACTTATCATTGGAAAGGAAAACCATTGAAAAATGAGAGTGACTTTATAAATCACGTTGCCCTTCACCAATCAGCATCTAACCTTGCTATGCTCATGTGGTAAAAAATAATGCTTTAAGGTGCAAAGCTATTGGAACTGTGGAAAGAATGGAAAAATGATTTTTTAGAAAATGTTTCATCTTAAATGGATTTGAAATATAATACTACATGGCTACAGACTGAAATAGTTACTTCACAAAGAATTGTACTTGGATTATACTTTATGCCTTTAAATGTAAATGTACTGGATCATCTTAGCGATATAGTAAAATAATAATAATAATAGTAATATAATAATGGCTGCTGCCATTTTTTTGTCATTTTATGTGCTCTGTACATAACTATAAATTACAAAATTATAAGCAATTATAAAATTACGAGAATTAAAATAAAAGCTCAATAAGATCTAAGTTCACAAGTGAGGAAACCCAGGCTCAGAACGTCAGATCTGGCAAGTGGTAGGAGACGGGATCTGAACCCAAGTTGTTTGACTCTGCACCAGTGCTTAATTTCAACCTCCCATCTGTCAGACCTCAATACCACTCTATTAGATACTAAATGCCTGGTATCCTGCCCTTCTTTCTGTTTCCCGAAAATACTGATTTAATCTCATCTCAAGGTCTTTGCCTTTACTGTGCCCAGAAAGCTCCTACTCGATTCTACTTATAACTTGTTCCATTTGCCTCTTAGATCTAGCTCAGAAGTCACCTCCTAAGAAGGTCTTCCCAATTACCCCATCTAAAGTAATTCAAATTATTCATTACTACATTAAGCTGCTTTATTTTGTTTATGACCCTTGTTGCTACTCGATATTTTCTTATTTCTTTATATGTGTATTTGATTTATCTATTTTCACTACCCCCACCAAAGATGTGAGCCCAATTCCCCAGGACAGGTGTTCAATAGATATTTGAAGAATGAATAAATGAGTCTCATTTAATCCATATGAAAGGTGTTTAAAGAAGATGTCATTATTCCTACTTTTATTTATATTTTAACCTTACTAACATTCATAAAATTAAAATATTGTAAAAATAAAATATCTGGCAGCTCTGGGATTCAAAGCTGTCACTCTTATTCTAAAACCCATGCTCTTAACCAGTAAACTGTGTGGCCTCAAGAGAAGTGCCAATCTCAAGAGTCACCAGCCCATGTGGCTAAGGTATCTCCTTCAGGTGTGGAATGTCCTTAGTACTGAAGAAATACCCTTGGGAAAAAAGCAAATCTCTGATTATTTGGAACTTGTATTGACTCAGAAAAGACTAGAAAAATCAATGGTCATTTTTTTAGATTTAAAGTTTTAAGGTCATTAAAGCAAATATAAGTGAAATTCAAGGATAAAAAAACAATGATTTTAGAAAAGTTAAAAGAGAGACTAGGAGCGGCTCTCTCTGCCTAGAAGAGCCCGTACCAAATCTTGGTGTGTATTTCCGTCCTTCTCTCCCATTTCTCTGCAAGCTCTGTTCTTTCCTCCATTTGCCAAAGAAATTCTTTTTACTGGCCTAAAAAGCAAACAAACAAACCAAAAAAACTAAGAGTGTATGTGGCTCAAGTGGTTGAGTGGCTGCCTCCCACATGGGAAGTCCAGGGTTCAGTTCCTGGTGCCTCCTGAGGAAACAAAAACAAGCAGCAAGTGAAACAAACGATAAAACCAACTCAAGGAAGCTGATGTGGATCAGTGGTTGAGCGCCAGCTTCCCACACACAAGGTCCCAGGTCCAATTCCCAGTCTCCTGGTACCTCAAAAGAACAACAACAACAACAACAACAAAAAGACTGTACATTAAATGTCTTTAGAATATATTCTAGGTCTAAATAACTAATTGATTCCTTTTCACTTGATTATTTACAGGGCAACCTCCACTTTGAAACTTAAAGCGAGCATTTTTAAGAATTTTAGTCTAGAATAAAGAATTCATTAATCTTTTAAGATTATATATATTAAACAGATGTGTGAATTTTCAGGGAAAACCACAAAGAAAGAAGGTCAAAACTTCCAATAACTTACTCCATAGGAAAGCAATCCTTGTCAGAGTTAGAAAACTGAAGTTGTTTAAATTCCCAAAACTGAAAAATACTATAAAATTATTTGCAGATTGGTGTATTGCTTCCAGAAGGAGAAATGTATGATGTTAAAAATTGCTGTTGGATTCATTTTTTGAAGGTCTGCAGTCCCCCCCAGATGGGAATGTAGTCATCCATACCTAGTTGCATTAGTTGTGCTTTCCATCTGTCTTCATCTCGGTCCACAATGGGATTATTTTACCCTCATACAGGAGAGCTCAAATTTATGTTTTCAAGTTTTGTACATGTGTCCATGAATCCACAGAGTTACATGGTAAATGTGCAAATCATTTTTAAATGCCCATGTTCACATGGTTTTCTTAAGGAAAAACTTCAGATCAGAAAGGAAAGCTTAAGAGATATTTATCTAATATCAACATATATGGTATTTAGAATATGCTAGTCATTCCTTTTTGTCCTATAGTTATAATATTCAGGATTTTTAAAAGCTTATATAAAGGTAGTTATATGAAAGCAGATGAGAAGAAAATCTACAAAACAAATCACAGTAAAGGGAAATGATTTCTGGATATTTTCATTAAATTATTTCAAGACTATTCCACTCTACATTTTCTGATAACCTACAAAAGGTATAATTAATAAAATCATGTAGTATGTATATTAATAGCAAAGATATAATGTATGTTGGATTACTATGCTCCAGGTACTATTTTAAGAGCTTTACATAGATCTCCACAATAGCAATATATTTACTATCCCTGGATTAGTGACGAGGAAATTGAGGCACAGAGATGTTAGGACATTTGCCAAAATCACACAGCTAGTAAGCATCAGACCTGGGGATTCTAACCCGGGATGCCAAGCTCTGAGACACTAAACTGTACTGAGACATTGTTAAAGATATGTATTTCCCATTATTATCACCTGAAGAAGAATTCTTATTGCCTGAAGTACAGGGTAAATGAATAATCACTTTGACATCAAATGGATATAAATTGCTCCACATAAGTAAATATTCCCATTACTTAAATTTATTCCTTTAAGTAGCCAAAAGTTTTGAAAATTTATTCTAAAAGGAATTACATATTTCTCTGATTTCTTGGCCAGAGTTCATTAATTAGAGACTTTTTATTATGATTCTGGAATATCACTCAAAATCTCTTTGATTTTCTAGCTTTGTTTTCTAGATAATGGATTTAGAGTTATTAAAATATGTAAAACTGTTTTGGTATACCCGAATTAAACACTGCTATATTTTTTTAGGTTTTTATGTCCTCTTTTAATAGTTTGAGCATTCCTTACTGTAGACATGCTTTCACATGTTATTTATTCCTTCATTTTATATTTCAATTCTGGAACATTTCCTACTCCTCCTGATCTGCTACTTCAAATCATCTGTGGATTATTAGGGAAATCTTTAACTGAGCTTGTTGGAATTTGATATATAGTAAGAGCAAAAAAATTCTTAGTGAGACAATATTTTGTTTTCCTGTGGGTAAATTGCTCAAAATTGAATACTTTTTCTATGACATTAGGGCTGAAGAACAGTTGTAATTCACTCTTAATTAACTCAGTAATTGAAAGTAAGATACATTCTTTTAGGAAATCTTTCTTTGACAATGGGTCACTGCATCGTCCTCATATACTCCTCCCTTTTGCAGCATTTATTTTCTCCATCTAGTTTGGCTCTTTCCCTTGTGGGAAATCTCCTTGTGGGTTTTCCCACAAGGTCCTGCCCTTAGTCACCTTCTCTTTGCCACCCCCAATATTGCCCTTCACCATGCTCTCCTACTCTCATGGCCAAACCCACAACACCTCTCTAGCTCTGAGTCTCTGATATAGTGCCTTTAGTTTCTAATTGCTAAATTTCTGGATGACATCTTAAATGAGAAAACAGGTAGTCACCTTACACTATAAGTTTAATAGTTCGGATAAAGAAATTGGCTTTTTTTCTTGGGGCTCTATTTATAGACATGCAGGAACTTTAGTTTCTTCCAGTCTTTATTACTTTCACTAATTTTTTTCCTTTGTGGATTTACCCAGATTGAGAAAGATGTACATAGAGGTGTCTTATTAGTCAAGGTCAGTGTTTAGAGAGACAATCTACTCAAATGACAAGGAAAAGAGAAAGATCTTCTATTGACAAATAAACCTGAGGAAGCCAATATATTATGTATTATACACTCTTCTTAACAAAAACTCTGAGAAGATTTTCAGTAAAGAAATCTGTTTAAATTTGACCAATTGTTTACAGACATCCAGCAAAAATATGCAATTTAAGTAACATATGCAGAAAAATGCTCCTTCGGAAGAAGTTGCATGAGTGGGAAGGGAGAGGTTAGATATTCTTCTAATGTCTTAGAATGAAATACTTTAGAATTGAAAATAATTTTAGGGCCTCTGGCAATGGGTAACCCAAAGGCAAGACTTCTAGCCTTCTTGTGTGGCCAATATTTTGTAATACACAAATCTCATATGGGTACCTTATCTATATCAATATGAATTTAGAAACCAATACATTGAGAGGTCAAATATGCATAATTTTCTTATCTCAGTAGAAAAACATGGATATTGTGGAGTACATATAGAGGTAGACAAGTTCATGCAAAAAGATCTCTAAATAAGGAATAAACGTCAAAGTTTATTTGGGTTTTGCTCAATTCTTTTGTCTCAGGAGGTTTACAGTTCAGCTAATATTTCTTTCTTTCCCAGGTCATATCACATCAATCTGCCCCCTGACAAGAAACTGGGCATTATGACTTCATAGAGTCAACACATGATATTTTTCTTGAAGAAGTTTGGAGACTTACATTTTGATAAAAACCACAGTGAGGTTGTTCTTTGCTTCATTGAGAAGTTGGCCTCTTTACCTAGGTTTAAAGTATCTGCAGGTCTGGGACATAAGAAGACAAAATGAAAGCAAAATTTAAAAAGCAGATTACCCTTGGGGCTAGGAAATCCAGTATAATGGGTTTTGTGTGCATGTGTGTATATGTGAGTGTGTGTTTTTAATCTAAGAATTACCTTATGTTCAACCATGTGTCCCTGTTAAATTCAGGTCAATGTTTGAGTAGTCTCCATTCCATTATTATTCCCCATGCTCAGATTAAAATGTAAGTAGATAGAAAGAGGAGAGCAAAGGTTAGTGGTCTCTGAAGAAAAAGCATTTTAAATGTTAAAAGTTGAAATTGGATGTGAAGTTTCTCTTAAAAGAGTTTCCAAGGTTTTAGAAATGGTGGAAGCCAGCTTATAGTATATCAAATACTAAACTGGAAAGGTAGTTTGTAAATTGACATGGAAAGAAAATCAGCAAAGCTCAAATTTGAAAAATAATCAGTCCAAGCAGCAAATGCTGTATTATGTTTGACATTACAAGAGTACTTGCTTTGTAAAGCGGATGTTAGTTGTTAGTGGATAGTAGGTGTGAGATTGCCATGGTAGGGAATAAATACCACCTGCAGGTGTTTGATTTAGGCTTTGTCCTTCATAATTTAAACACACAGAGTCCTGAAAGTATAAGGCAAAAACCAAGAGGCCAAGGGTTTTGCTCTATGCCCTTAGTTCTCCTTGCAGACATCTGGCCAGAGACCCTGGAGTATTGAGAAAATGATTGAATTGGAGATCTATGGATTTTTTTGACAAGTGCCACTCAAATGGTCTCAAAGTCTTGGCAAAAGAGGATTAAGTCCTGAAATGTATACTGCTGTCTTATTAAAATTTTCTTCTAGCTTTTTAAAAAATTATTGTCTTCACATCTTTTTATATTATTAGTATTTGTTTTGTATAATTTATAACTTCTCACTTCATCGCTTGAAATGTTTAGTCTTCCCAAATGTCCATTTTGGTCTGTGTTATTAGTTCTTAATGTGCTGTTTTCTTAATATTCTCTTTTTAATAAAAACATCTTGGGGCCGGCTGGATAGCCCAGTGGATAGGGTGCCGGCATACCACATGGGAGGCCCCGGGTTCGGTTCCCGGGGACCTCTCCTAGCGGGCAGACCGCCTTGAGAATGGCAAGCCACCATGGGCGGGCCGGAGCTGCCATGGGCAGGGCAAAAGCCGCCACAGGCAGGGCAGGTCGCCCGCGAATGGAGCGCAGCCAGCCACCCGTGAACTGAGAGCCGGCCGTGAATGGAAGCAGAAGCCGCCCACAAGTGGGGAAAGCCGCGCCTGCACAGTGACCAGTCTCAGTGCGTCGCCGCAGCGGGGGGGAGGGGAGATATGTAATAAAATAAATAAATCTTTAAAAAAAAATAAAATAAAATAAAAACATCTTGTTTATTAGTCCTTGATCTATTTCATTCCATGTGTTAAAACTTCACATACATATCTAATTTAATCTTTGAAACAATATGGTGAAGTATTATTATCACTATTTTACAGATAAAGAAAGGAGGGCACAAAGAGCCTAAGTAACTTGCTAAAATTTGTACAATTAATAATTGCTATTAATGTATACATCTGACATCTTTCAGATCTCTGCTTTTTATCTCTATGATGTGATGTACATACCTCCTGTAGCCTATTTTATATTTGTATAGTCTATACCTATTCCTTTATCCTTACTTGTTAGTTTTTTACCAATTTTTAAAACTTATATTTTAGCTTGAGTATATCAAATGTTTCTTCTTTGCTCCCATATTATCATATCCATTTTGTATTCTTAAAACATTTTCTGTTTGTCAAAACAGGGCAATCATTAAGCAGAAGAATGTGAAGTTTAGTGGCCGAATAACTTAGTCCCTAACTAAGGGGACTTTTGAAGATTTTTTCAGAGTCCCATCCAACAACTTCTGGTTAAATTTCATTGGCCAGAACTTAGATACATGACCATGGCCAACCATATGGAAGATTGGGGCATGCAGAATTTCCTAGGAAGCACTTTGCCTAGAGTTTGGCTAGTAAGTGATAAGGGGAAAGTGGATATTGGGTGGGCCAGTAGCTGTCCCTACCCCCTGATGAAAGCAGAGAGAGAGACAGACAAAGGAGAGAGAGTTCTCATATGAATCTGGAAGTGAAACTTTAGTAATCAATGAGGGACTTTCAAACATGCTAAGATCACACCTAATAAGCAGGTATGCAGTGTGGACCAAGGATAAACTTTTCCTTCACAATTTATCAAATATTCACTGGAATGTAAGCCCTATAAGGACAGAGAATTTTTAAAATTTATGCTCTATCCCCAGCACCTAGGTTAATATCTAGGATAAGTTAGGCACTTGGGAATATATGTTGAATGAGTGAAGCATTTATGCACATCCATTACATACCTCTGTGCTTAGGGAATACAGTACTGCACTGGACAGAGGAGGTGCCCTTATGAAGGTGGCAGGCACCTTCATAATTATTGGGAAATCCAATAATTAACTATTTTAGAGGGGTAAATATTGGTATAAGAGAAAAATAGGGTGCTATCAAACATTTCTAAAATATGAAATTACTATTAAATCACATATTCTGTCATTTTGAAAGTGTTGCCAGATTTTCTTTCAGAATGTAGGTCTTTTCTTCTTCCTCTACTGTCTGGTTATGAGAGCTAAAGGGACCTCTGCTGGCTCTGGTATGTTGTTTTTTCTTGATATGCACTTTTAAAAATGAGATGGCTAATTCTTTTTTAAATCATAAAATATAAACAATAAAAAAAAAGTCATTAGATCCTGTGGTGGATTGAACTGTGTACCTCAGTTTGGACATGCTCTTGTCTTAGTCGGCATTCTGGGGGGTATGGATTCGTTGTATGTAAGATCTCTTCAAGATGTTACTTCAGTTAAGGTGTGGACCAACTGAGTCTGGTTGGGCTTTACTCCAGATAGCAGGTGTCCTTTATAAAATGGTGAGAGAGAGAAAAGCCACAGGAAGCCACCAGAATCTGGAAGTCAATGGAAGTTGGTAGTGAAAGGAGAAGCCAGGAAAGGCCACCATGTGCATTGCCATGTGATGGAAAAGCCAAGGACCAAGGGTCACTGGCTGCCAGCCCCAGAAAACCATAGTCTTCAGGGAGAAAGCATTGCCTTACTGACACCTTGACTTTGAACTTCTAACCTCAAAAAATGGTGAGCCAATAAATTCCCATTATTTAAGCAAACCCATTGTATGGTGTTTGTTTTAGCAGCTAGGAAACTAAAACAGGCCTCCAGACATGTGTGGTGTTTCAGAACCTCATATAAAATAAGATGGCAGCCCCATTCCCTGTCATAAGCCTCAGTCATCCAGGTATTTCGATGAAACGTCGAGAACTGACTCTGTCCTCATGCACTCATCTCGCTAAGGTGGGAAAGGAAGGCACTTAGAACAGCGTATCACATAGCAGCAAAGGTTGAAAGTGTCAACCTGCAAGCTGATTCCTTTAACTTACTGGAATCTAAGTGAAAAGAGGGAACAATCCTTTCTTTGGAGTTACTTGTATAGCGTCTGTCTTCCTCCCTGGACATTAAGGAACATGTTCATGAAAGCTGTGGTTGTGTTTTCTTCCCCATGGTAGTCCCAGAGACCAGCACAGTACTTGGCACAGACTAAGTATTGAATACATAGATAGACTCAGACTCACTCCATTTGGAGGGTCACCTTCCACGGGCCACCCTGTACTGAAGTTTACTAATTGTAACTCTGGTGACTATATTTTTCTTTGTTGTCCTGAATGCCTTCCTAATTTCCTCTTTCCTGAAAACTCTTCAGGCTCCTCTCTACCAGTGCCCATTTCCTCTCTCCAGGTTAAAAAATCTTGTCAGTTCCATTGTCTGACAAATGTCACAAAAAGTTCTGACATCCATATTTGTGGTGTCTTCCCTTCGAGTAATACTTGGCAAAAGTGACTATTTACATAACACATTTAAATAAATTTTGTGTTTATTTAATCACAATGGATTTCCAGATATTTTCAAATAGTACAAATTGGTGCATAATTATTTATTTGTTCAATCTACAGATAATACTTTGTACAAATATGGATTCATGGTTCCCTTCCAAAAAGCTCCATGTAGCTCCCAAGCTTCTATAGCTTACCAGTGCTCTAATCATGAAAATTATCTGCTTGTTCTATGGATCAAATATTAATAATTGCTTTTGAAGTTCTGGATGCAAGGAATGGAAACAAAACTGCTACATTTATCCATGTACTGGTTTGGGAAGATACCATGGATCACATACATAAGCTTGAGGGAATGCAGTTAGCAATATCTATCCGTGACAATACATAATATTTTTGCACATAAAATAGTGTGTGTGTATTTTTATCAGACATTACAGAATTTATATGTTCAAGAAGGCTATCCCCTTCAAAGATGTCATGTGCAGCAACTGCTCAAAACTTATCTGAAATCCTTCTTTCATCATTGCCTTCAGAGCTAGTATAATTTGAAAAACTTCCAGTTTAGGGAAACTTATTTGGAAATAGATTTTTGTATATATTTAGGCCATTCTTAACTCTTTTCCTGCAAGTCCCATAGCTAATTCATTGTTATGACCTACTCATCTTAACTTTTAACTATATCCTGAACCCACATACCACCACTTCCACCCTATCCCCTATTCCCTGGACTACTTTGAAAGCCTTCTAACTGGTCTCCCTGTCTCTCACCTTGTTTTCCTCCAGTATATTCTCTTAAATGCAGCCAGAGTAAACTTTTAAAAATGTAAATCAGATTACAGAACCCACAAAGGGTTTTAATCACACTTGGAACAAAATGCCATCTTTTTATCCCTCCTCCGGGGCTCTGCACCAACCGACTCTGTCTCCTCTGTTCTCATCTCCTTTCACTCTCTTGCTCACACTGACCCCTTGCTGGTTCAGAAAAGGCAGAGCTTGTCTCTGACTTGGACCTTTTATTCATGTCATTTCTCTACCGGGGATGATCTTCCCACCAGGCATCTCAAAGCCTCCTCTTCTACCTCATCCATCTGTTGTGCTATCGTAACCTCATCACTGAGAGTCTAGGTCCTGGATTGATTGCCCTTTCTAAAATAACCACTTGCTCCATCCACACTCTTTGCTCCTTTTTTTCTTTTTTTAAGATTTATTTTTAAATTTTTATTTACTTTTCCCCTCCCCCTCGTTGTTTTGCACTCACTGTCTGC
>PVKH010019138.1:0-14901 GCA_004027955.1 Chaetophractus vellerosus
AAATAAATCTTTAAAAAAAAAAAAAGATAAGGCAACCTACTCAATAGGAGAAAATATTTGGGAACCACATATTCAATACGGGTTTAATATCCAGAATATATAAAGTAATTCTACAACTCAAAAGCAAAAAGACAACCCATTTAAAAATGTGAAAAAGTCTTGGAGAGACCATTCTCCAGAGGTACACAAATGGCCAAAAAGCACATGAAAAGATGTTCATCATTAATGATTAGGGAAACATAAATAAAAAGCACAATGAGATACCATTTCACATCTGCTAGAAAGGCCACTATTAAGGGGAAAAAAAAAAAAAGAAAATTACAAGTGCTGGGGAGGATGTGGAGAAAAAGGAATACTCATTCATTGCTCGTGGTTTGTAAAATGGTACAGACACTGTAGACGACAGTTTGGCGGTTCCTCACAGAGTTATAGAATTACCCTATGACCTGACAATCCCACCTCAAGGTATATACCCAAAAGATTTGAAAGCAGGGACTTGAACAGATATTTGTACACTGATATGCTTGGTGGCATTATTCAGATTTGCCAGAAGGTAGAAGCAACCCAAGGGTGTATCAAATGATAAACGGATAAACAAAATGTGGTATATGCATACAATGGAATATTATTCAACCATAAAAAGGAATGAAGTTCTGATATATGTGACAACATAGATAAAAGCCTTGAAGACATTATGTTCAATAAAATAAGCCAGACACAAAAGGACAAATATTGTATGATCTCACAGATATGAAATAATTAGAATAAGCAAACTTGAAGGCAGAATCTAGAATACAGATTACCAGGGGTGGGTGAATGTGGATTAATGCTTAAATTGTACAGAATTTCTATTTGGGTTGATTAAAAAAAAAAAAAAAACAAAACTTTACAAAGATTTATTTATTTTATTACATATCTCCCCTTCCCCCCGCTGCGGCGACACGCCGAGAGTGGTCACTGCGCAGGCGCGGCTTTCCCCGCTTGTGGGCGGTCTCTGCGTCCGTTCACGGCCGGCGCTTGCTTCAGTTCGCGGGTGTCTGGCTGCGCTCCGTTCGCAGGCGACCTGCCCTGCCCGTGGCGGCTCTTGCCCTGTCCGTGGCAGCTTCTTGCCCTGCCCACGGCGGCTCCGGCCCGCCCATGGCGGCTTGCCATTCTCAAGGCGGTCTGCCCGCTAGGAGAGGTCCCCGGGAATCGAACCCGGGGCCTCCCATGTGGTATGCCGACGCCCTATCCACTGGGCTATCCAGCCGGCCCCTGATTGTAAAGTTTTGATAATGGCTGGCGATGATGGTAGTAAAACACTGAATTAACAGTACTAAATTATACATGTGAATGTGGTTAAAGGGGAGATTTTAGGTTGTATATATGTTACTAGAATAAAAATTAAATAACACAGGACTGTCCAACATTGTGACGGTTAGATGTCTGTCAACTTGGCTAGGTGATGGCCAAGTTTGGTCAAGCATGCACTGGTCCGACTGTTACTGTGAAGACATTTCGTGGACATAAATCATCAGTAAGTTAATTGCATCTATGGCTCATTACATCTATAACCAACTGAGGAGAATGCCTTCAACAATGACAGTCTCATCCAATCAGTTGAAAGCTTGAAAAAGAGAAGTGATTTTCAGTAGTTAGAAAAGAGAATTTCCATCTCTACTTCAGCCAGCCAGCTTCTCCTGAGGAATTCATTGAAAACCTTCAGAGTTCCCAGCTTGTAGCGTACCCTACAGAATTGTGCAACCCCACAATCACATGAGGCAATTTTTACTAATATCTCAAAATATTTACAGATATCTCCTGTTGGTTCTCGATCCCTAGAGAACCCTGACTAATACAAACACGAACAGTGAACCCTATTGTAAAAGATGGGCTATATATAGTTAATAGTACAATTATAAACCTGTTCTTTAATGAAATGTAACAAATGCACATTAACGAAACGCCTTAATAACAGGATAATTATGGGAACTCCATATATTATATATGATTTTTCTGTAAACTTACAACTTCTCCAATAAAAAAATAAAAAATTTTAAAAATCCCTCTACTCTCTGAACTACTGTGAAGCCCCAGGCAGAGAGGGGTTGAAGAAGAGTACTAGCAACTATGATGCCTACAGTTGAAGAGGACTTAGAAAAAGAGACCCGCTTGAAGGGCATTTTGAGAGTCTCTTCATTTCAAGAAATACAAGATGTGAAGGAAAGAAAGTCAAGGATGAGATTTCTAGTGCATTTAATGACAATATTATGAACCACGACAGTTAAGGACCAGATAAGAAATATTAGTGCTAAAGGTATATGTTTGGTTAAAAAAAAAAGAAAAAGGTTGGTGTATGATAATGAATGGGTAGCTATAGAGAATCATGAAGTAAAGTAGTAGCAAGACAGAACAGGTGGCAGGAAATGAAAGGTTGACATCTCTCTTTTAAAGGGAAGATGAAAGAGAAGGAAAAGGAATAGAGGATGCCCTGGACACATTACCTGGAGGTTGAGTTGTTCAGTTGCAGCACAAAGTCTCTGAAGGACATTCAGTGCAGGGTTGCTTCCATCCATATTCTCAGAATTAAAATAATGTTCTACAAATTTATGTGCCTGTTCCTTAATCCAACCTTTAATTTTTTCTCTGTAAAAAGTAAAAAGGAGTTATTCAAGTCTCAGGGTACAAAGAAAGGATTTGAATTATAACTTCTGATCAAAGGTAATTAGGCAGTATAGTTCCAACACTTTTTGGCCTATATTTACAGATTATATATGGATTACATAAATTCATATTCCATATTTAACCAAATTCATTTTCATTTTGAAAATAGGCTAAGATACACAGAGAGAGATGCTCAGGTAATTAAAATACATGTCAGGTCATTTACATGAATACTAAACAAAGCATTCTAATTCTTGGGACCCTAAAACGTTAACAGCTGCCTAAATGTTCATAAAGAGTAACTTTATGGAATTGTTTTCTAAAGTACAGATATATCTGCATTGCTCCTTACTTGTGTTCCCTAGAGAGCTCTTGTGTTCCCTAGAGAGCTCAAGTAAAGAACTACAGACTAAAAATATGCACCTAATACCAACTAGCTATGATAAAACAAAGCACAGCTGTTTACGAATTTTGATGGGTTCAGACATACAATTGCTAATTTTTATTAACTGCAATTCAGAAAACCACCACCAACTGCTAACCAATCAAAACAAACAACAACAAAACCTGGATTTTCCCAAAGATTTTTTTTTAATTACTTATTTGCAGAATAATTAATCCTTATGGTACACTACATTAAGAAAAAAAGAGCTCTGCTTCATAATCCTTAAGTTCCAATGCATTGGGTAGAGGAAGCTTCTCATAAATATATGAAAATGTAGACAGAAAATATGTCAGCTTTCCCTTGTCCAGAACAAAACTGAGGAATAGGTGTCATGGGAAACAAAACTGGGCTGGTACTGAACATACACAATTCACAGGTTGTACATGTTCAATATAAATATAAATTCTGTATGGCTAAAAGAATTTTAAAATCTAAAAAAAAAGTCAGACACAAGGTTCAAGAATGGAGAATCCATTTTTTTCTTGAGCTATTCCAATTCTGAAAATAAGTCAGAGTACTGTGTCCATGTTTCCTCTCCATAAAATAAAGGTGCTGATGGGCAAATTTGTCTGATATGGGAATAGGAGCAAAACAGAAGTCCCCCACTTCACCTATTATTGGATATAGTGTCCTTCGAGGCAGCCCTGGCAAGACCACTGACTCCTGCAGTGCGTGCTGGTTCAATGTTGTTGCTGTTGGACTGTGCACTTAACCTTCCCCATGTTTTTGGATTCAAACTTGCCAGGAATGAAGATTTAGGTGACTGAGTTGTGGTGGGGCTTTTAGCTATGAAAAGAAAATAGAAAGTTAAATAGTATAGCATAACTGATGAAAACAAACTGAATTTTAAGATTCACATTCTTAATAGATGAATTAGTTGAAAGAACGAACAACACCCTAGGTATTCTGGAAACTCAAGACATACTTCAAAAACCATCAGCAGTTTTAAGGAAGCACATATCTTTAATTGCTCTCATCTTCCCCTTTAAATACTTTAAATACAGTTTCATCAAAGGAATTACCTTGATTGTCTACTTTGTCATCATCTCTTGGAGGTGAATACTTTGGCCTTCTTGGCCCTCGTTTTGGAAGTCGTTTTCTCTTTAGAACATCACTTAATCGACTATCACACGGGGAAAAACGTGATAAGTTTAGCAATTACTACTGAACTATTATCCTTATGCAATGAAAAGTTAAATTAAAATAGCAGAAACAATGAGTTCTACAATATTGCCATAACAGGATATTTTTCATTTAGTGACAACTCAGTCGTGTTCTAGGTGTACAGATAGAGAATATAGTTATTTCATAAAATAACTAGAAATCTTGTTTTTAATTAATCCAAGTGTGTTTTACACTTGATTTTAAAATGGAGTACATACAGAAATGTACATAAAGTAAATATATGAAACAAAGAATATAACAATTTTCATGGTGTGGTGATGGCAATCAATTCCTAAATGAATACATTTGTGAACATTTTAGTGTTTTTTAAATTATATCCCACAAGTACTTATAAATAAACCTAGTGAATGATGGTGGGAATAACATATTATGAATTATACACATGTGTGAAATAGATCATGCTTAGCCTTTGTGTAGTATTTTCAGTACTCTTGGTTCTTAAAATAACAAAGCTGCATAAGAAGCAAGAGGAAAAATGTTTTGGTTCAGTCAGTATACAGCCCAAATAAAAGTTAAAAATTTTCTTACAAAAATGTCTACCTCCAACAACTGACATCTCTATGAAAAACACTTAATAATGTATTCAAATATACTTAATAATCAGGACAAATGAACTTTCAGAGGATAAACTTAAATATGATTGAATAATTTCCCCTTAAAAATAAAATCAGCATGAACTTTTCCCTTTGCAACATGTTATAAGGATATGGACCCACTCAAACCTCTGAAAATATTTTTAAGAAAAAGGTAGTCTTCTTGTTTGGAATGAACTGTTAGGATTTATACTCGAACTCTCTTTAGTTTATAGTGAGTCAAGAATATTGTATGCCTATGCTGCATGCATCCACTGAAATCCACGGTGCACCCCTGACATTTCAGAGGTTAACTGAACCAACCCAGTCCTTGCTCTCATGAGGATCAGCGTTCATTCTGCATTTATAACAAAACCGTACAATAACCTAAAGTTACTGGAGCAGCCAGAAGGTGGGAGTGAGGCTGGGGAAGAAGAGGGGAAAGCAAGGATGGGAGGGAAAAAAAAAAAAAAAGAGAGACAAATTTGACTTTAGGACTGGGAAGGTAGAGAGTGAGTCCTAGAGTTCCCAGTAGCTCCTTGGATTTGGCCTATGATACGGGCACCACCTAAATCCAGCAGCTTCCTGAAATAACAGCCATTGTGTGAGAAGTCCTAGGCATCCAGAAGTGTCAGAAAATTGCCAAAACCCATATTTAAGCCAGAGTGGACAACTACCACTAGGTGGCACCAAACAGCTGGGACTTAGATTTAAGTGATGCAGCCGGGACCCTGAGATGGCTATCTTTGTGAGACAATGCTACCTTGTAGTTTTTGAGATTAAATTTTTGGGGCCCACTTACTGAATATTATTGTTTTATCAAGACCTGCTTTCCAGCTTAAAAGGAAGAAAAAGAGTATCACACACTACACTGTGAATTTCACAACTGTTTGGTTCACCTTGCACCATTCATAATGCAATATTAAGTTTCTAACATCAAAGAAACAAAAAACACTTTTATAGTGTGGCAACCAATACAAAGGATTGAGAATTTTACAGTACCACAGTACAACATATGGATTAAAAGCTGATAAAGAGGAGGAATTAAAGAATATCCAACTCCCATTTTCCTTTATTGAGAAGAAAGCATCTGTCCCCATTTGCCAATTAAGAAATAGGAAATCAGAATTTTTCCCCTCACATTCTAAAAATTCCAATTTTTAATATTTTCAGTACATTAAAATCCGGGTATTTTGAAGCTGGTGTGAATTCATCAATACAATAAAGAATTGCTAGATTATGTTACCAGAAATTGGGACTCAAACCCTTTACCTGTAAAATAAGTGTGTGACCTTGTGTGAGTCATTTAATAACTCTTGAGTCTCAGATCCCTCGTTTGTCAGAAGGGAATACCATGCCTGTCTTATGGTTGCTGCAAATAGTCTAATACAGATTACTAATGAATATTAAGTTTTATTCCCATTCTCAACCAAATATGGATTGAAAAACATAACGAAAGGTACACTAATATTTTAGAATTTTATTTCCTGCATGAGTCTCGGGTACCAAGACAGAGTTAAAGGCAAAGAGCACAAAAATAAGCAAATCTCTGACTTACCCTTGAGGGCTGAGATCTAAGGAATCATCTCTGCTATGCTGCAAACTGGGGGATCCCAAGTCAGCCGCTGCATTAGTGGCTGCTGTGGCTGTCCCACTGCTGACTGACGTTGTGGAGCCCAAGGTTCCTGATCCATTCGTACATGCCTTTGGTGGACTTGTCAACAAAGACTCTGACTCTGCTAAGTGTTTTACTTGATGCATTACACCTTTACAGTAATAGAGAATAAAAGGAGTTGGTTTTAATGAGGACACCTCCAAGGGAAAACATGCAAAAGCCCTAAATGCTAATAATGATTCAGAGAATGACTTAATCATAGCTGGCAAATATGGGAAAAAATTTTTAGGAGCCAGAGTTTTAAGTTGACTCAAAACATAAAAACAGGCTGACAGTCTAGATTGGGATGTGACAATGAGGAGTTAAGGATGACACATGAAGACTTTGTCTTGAGCAACAGGAACAATGAATCCTAGGTCCATCTCTAACCAAGTCTCCTCCAAGGTCACCACCCTCCAGGTGAGGGTTGGACAATGTCCCAGGGAGCCAGCAGCCATGACAGATGCACTGAGCCCAGGAATAACATGGTTTGGGGCCTTTGTTCACAAAATATCCAAATTATTGCTGGGAGAAAGGAAAGAGGTCAGAGTTCCTCAGAGTGATACTCACTATGACAGTCAGTACACAGGGGACCATAGGCTGGAGGAGCCGCCCCCCAAATCTCATCAGTGTGGGGGGTCCCCTGAGCCCTGGCCCTTGTGGACTAAGTTCTGGGCCATGGCTTTAGAAGCAGGTATTGTTACCAGATATACCACCACCTGGAGCCAGGGTGGAGCTGCTGATGAAAAGAGGAAGCAAGCCGAGTGATCAGAGGGATGGCAGAGGCCTGGCCCAGGACTGCCAATTCTGAACCAGGGACTCTCACCCTGGACTCAGAGGAGGAAGGCTAATGCCTAGATGATAAGAGCCTGGTGAACATCTCAGCAAGTGGATGTGGGAGAAGCTCCCTGAGCATGACAGCAATGGAGGACACCATAAAAGTGAAGATATGGTCCATTTTAAAAATCTAATTTCTGGGCTGAGGGGAAACTGCAAGCTATAAATTAATAGGCAAGTGACAAAATATGGGGGAAATATTTGCAATGTGTATGAGTGCAAGGCATAACAAAATGTTGAGTGGAACTCTCCAACTGTCCCAAAATTGGTGGAAAGGGCCCAAAGAAACCCAGATTACCTCAAACTGCCATCATCGGAGGCTAGAGACCCATCCTCAGCATTTGCAAAGAGGTGCCCACTTGAATTTGCCACCCCAACTATGCCCTGGCACTTCAAAGCTTGAAGAAGTACAGACTGGCCAGGGCAATGGTGGCCAGGCTGTGGCAGGACAGGTGCAGCTTGCTCTTCTAACTCAGGCAGGCATACCATCGACATCCAGCAATTCTTTCATGAGGACCACTGCTCATTCTGCAACCTAAATCCATTCACTCATCGCCACCACCCGGACAGCAGAGGTGCCCTGGTCTTGTGTTCATCTCACTTTCCTTTCCACATGCCTAGGTTAAGACAGGCAATCCTGATTTCCATACTGATAGTATCTAGCTCAAGTTTTTTATTGTTAGTCCTTTAGTGTGCTTTTGGCAACAGAACTCTTTCCTCTGGAACTTTGAATTTAATGTTGCACACGTGCAAGAACAAAGAGACTGGAATCTTCCCCAATCTATGCCTACCTGATGAAGTAAAGAGGTTACATGTTCACACAGACATTCCCATCCACAAGAGGGCACCAAATCCACTTACAGACCTGATTTCATAGAGTAACTGTAAATATGACCTCACAGTGCCCTAACGCTGCTATGACTGCTTACGTTAAATCATTTTAAAATATAAACATGATCTGCTAGGGAAGTATATTTAAAAATCTTGAAACAAGAGGCAAAGAAATAATGACTCTCAAGATGAAAGATCAAGTATTTGGAATGTTATGACTGAAAGCACACCAGCATTATTAGTCTGCAATAATTCTTTTAAACTGTTTTTGAAAATACTTTTTTTTTTTTAACCTTCAAGAATCACAACAGCTACATCTGGCACATTTTCTATATCAGTTTTTAGATGGGTAGAAACTGGCACTAAGCCTAAGAGCAGACTTAGTTCTGGAAAGTAATTTTTGAAACTATTTCAACATGAAAAAATATTTTTAGTAACAAATTTTGGTTCACATGAACACACACTGGTAAGTTATTATCTGATGTTGTCAGTATTCAAGGAAAAAAGCATGTATTTGCCATCCTTTGAAACAAGATCTGTTGGACCTCCCACTACAGCGTGTGTGAACAAACCCACTTTTATGCTTGCATTTTTTGTGCTGAATATCTATTTTAAATTTGCATAATTATGCTTTGATTCCTCATGGTTTCTCATTTTATGGAACTGACTTGCACTGACCATAAACTGTAAATAAATAAAATAAATAAATGTGTGGGGAAAAAAACCCACATAAAAACAGTACAAAAATTCTAACCTAAGAAAAGATACAGAATGTCTTCTAATTTTCAAAGCCTGAGCATATGAAATTTAACAGGGTTACACATAAAGTCCTAACTGAAGTTCACACTACCTGTTATAAAAATAATAACCAGTTACAGAAATATAGCTGAGCTCTGGCTTGAAAGCCATTTACATGAGGGGAGAAAAGACCTAGAATTGTTAACTCCAAGTATCATAAGAGGACAGGGTCCCAGTAAAGCTACCACCAAAAAAAAAAAAAAAAAAAGAGTACAACAAGCTATAGGAAAGTGATTTTCACATCCTTGTCGGGATATAAGGAGAGCCAAGTAGTAACTTATAAGGTAGGGGGGGTTCTCGTCTGAGCTAGGATCCAGGGATGCTTGGGGGGAGGGTGTGCCCAAGAACTATCAAACTGCATGATGCAAAAGTCTGTGTAAACTATGTGCAAATCTGTATGGATGAATATTGAGTGCCTGCTCATCCATGCACATATTTCTGGGGAAAGATCCAGAGCTTTCATCAGATTCTTAAAAAGAAGCATATTGCTAAAAAGAAGTCAGGATGAATTCAAACTTCAGGCATTTGTCCTATAAATATCTGATATAATATGCCAGACTGTATGATAGAGACTAAAGAAACAATCATGAACAAGACAAATGTGCTTAGGAAGTCTCACTGACTCATAGGAAAGATATATTTTATAAGAAATTACAAAAAAGTTTGATTGGCTTATGAAACAAAACAAACAGTGCAGTGTGAGCATCAAGGAGGAGGTTCTAACCAAATGAGAAGGAAAGAAATATCTTCAGGAAGAAGTAACATTTAAGCTGAAACTGGAAAGAGTAACAGGACCACCTAGATGCAAAGCAGTAGAACCATCAAGACTCCTCATAAACTTCATGATGAATGTGCTATATAAATATATGAGGGCAGGAAATTCAATGATATCACAGGTGATCATATGAAAGCAAAAAAAAAAAAAAATTATTGAGGCAAAAATTAAAAAAAAAACACAAAAAACAAAAAGACTAATTCTGACATACTTCCAAATCAGAAAGATGGAACATTTAAAAGCCAAGGGAAAAAAACAAACACACAAACAAAAAAAACACAAAAAAGCACCAAAAAAAACCAACCAACCAAACAAAAATAAACCCACAACCTACAAAATACAAAATAAGATAATCTGAGACTAAAAAATAAGAATATAAACCAAATGTTTGTGCAAGTGCAGGAAACGTCCATTCAGCTATATACCTGGTTTGTTAACAATAGTTATCTCTGAGAAATGGAGGAATTTTTTTTTAATTTTTTAATTTTTTTTTATTTTTGAGGTACTGGGGCACCAGGGATTGAACCCAGGACATGGTATGCGGGAAGCCAGTGCTCAACCACTCAGCCACATCGGCTCCCCTGAGTTGGTTTTTTTCATTTGTTTGCTTGTTGTTTTTGTTTGTTTGTTTGTAAGGAGGTACTGGGAACTGAACCTGGGACCTCCCATGTGGGAAGGAGGTGCTCAACTGCTTGAGCCACATCCACTCCCTGGAAATTTTAAAACCAATTATTTAAAATTATTTAAACAAAAATAATTTTAAGTGGTTAAAAACTCTCACCATTTTGTTCATACTATTATACTTGCATGTTCATTACATTTTTTTAAGTTGTAAAAAGATATAGAGTCCGTCATAAGAAAATGTGCTCAAGAGAATGGAAAATAGGTCATATGCAGAAGGGAAACTGGACTGTTATAAGAAGGAAGATAAAGCTAACAATTTCGTGAGGCAGAAACCATTATTTCCTGTATTCTCAGATACAGACTCAGAAGACTGAAGCAGCCCAAAAAAACCAAAGAGCCAGAAGAGATTTCTGTTGATGAGAAACAATTTCTTGACCAATTAGGTGAAATCTTAACAGACTTCAAAAAGATAAAACCCCTGAATGAGTTACCATATCTCTCAGGTTGATTTTGCAATTCAATTGACTTCAATTAGAAATGGACCATTTGCATTCTGGAAGACTATTCCAAACCTTAAAACATTCCATTATCTACACAATGAAATATAAAATAATCTCTTAAACATTACAAGTGTTCTGAGCTACTGATATTATCATTTGGAAAGTAAGCGACATGAGACTTTCTTCAAAGCATCTATATGGATGGCCTTATATTACATATATGTTTATATATACACACGAAGTTAGTGATTGCTACTGGCCCATAAAAATTCAGATCATTGACTCTTACTAAGTGTCTACTGACTGTGAAACTCGTAGCCTGTATTAATAGATTTATAAAGGACACACTCTATATGCAATTGAACTATAAGGATGAAAATGCCTTACATAAAACCTAACAGTTTAAATTTTTGTTCTGTAGTTTTAAATTTTGTTGTGACACATACTTCTACTGAAGTACTATTTAGAATAAGAGATTGACCGTTAATTTATTATCATGAATAAAATTACCTTCTCTTCTGAAGTAAACACTAAAAATATCAGGTAACTTCTGCATTAAGATTTCTGCCATCTGAAGTGCACCAACTACTATCTTCAGGTCTTGGCTTGACAGCATGGAAGCAATGTGACTAAAAAAAAAAAAAAGAAAGCATTTCTATATATCACTTTGATCTAATAACTATTTTTGGCCATACTACTTCAAATATGAGAACAAAATGATTTAATTAGGCATTTACTCCATTAAAACAAAAAGTTGTTTCCTTCTTAAATGCTCTTTTATACTTATTTTATTCTATATCAAAGCCGTGAGTGGACATAAGCAGAAAAAAAAGGCTCAAGAAAATCTAAATGAACTGTTTTATACATATTTTTCCAGACTTGAGAGGTTTATGAGATACTTAGAGACTTGAATTCCTAAAATGTTTTGACTATTTTCATAAACACACCTTGAAACAGCATGATTTTTCAGGACATCCTTCAGAAGTTCAGCATCCGCAAAATAAATTATCCTAAGAATTGCTCTAAGGCACTTATGTCTGACCGCAGGTCCTGCTGAGGAACTATACACTTCATAAAGAACACCAAATAATGTCTTAATAAAAGACTTAGCCAGTTCTGGATCCTCTTTCATAAGCTGTGCACGAGCATCATCCTTCTTTAACTCTGAATATCCACCTGTAACAACAAATGGAGAAACCTTACACAGTCACGGACTTCAGAAACACAAGAAAGAAAACAAAGCATTTGAGCTGATGATATGTTATTTAAATGCTATTTAAAATGTTAAGTTATAAAACTAACTTATCTAAGGTGTTTGACTGTAGTCTACAAAAATGCTTAAGATAAGATATCACCACACTATACCTCCTATTTTACTAATACTCAGTCAACAATATAAGGGGTAAACAGATGTCAGAACTGTGACTAAATCACAGGGTAAGGAATAAGCAGAGTTTTAAGAAATGCATAGTGACTATTTGGCTAGGACTTATTTAAATGGAAGGACAAGGTAATTTACCACTTTGCTTAGACTGAACAAAGTAGAGGAAAAGTTATCTGAAGAAAGGTAAGCTCAAGACCCGGTACTGGCAAACTATGGTCCGCAGGCCTACCACCTCTTTAGTAAAATAAAATTTTATTGGAACACCACCATATACATTTATTTAGGTGTTATCAATGGCTGCTTTCCGGCTATAGTGGCAGTGATGAGTACAAGCGACTGTACTGTCTGCAAAGCCTAAAATATTTACTATCTGGGCCTTTTCATAAAAAGGTTGCTGATTCCAGCTCTAGACTAGAGTTGCAAAAAGCAAAGGAATAATTTCTGTATTTTATTTATGTTTTTTCTGCAAACCCTCAACTTTTATTTAAAAAACAAAAAATTTAAAAAGCAATGGACTAAATCTCTGATGGGGAGGGATAGATGTCACAAGCCTGAAAAGAAACAATATCAACTGGTTTTTCATTAGTTACAAAGATAATTTTGGTAGTAAAGTGTAAAATAAAAGGTTGGAAAGACCCAATCTGATGGGTGGATATATAAAGGTAGGACAGGGATGACAGAATTACATAAAAAAGCCTACAGGTGCCAATTTTGAATGAAGTCCCAAGACAGCAATAATCAGTGAAGTAGAAAAACTGTGGGGAAGATGCTAGTTAAATACTGGCCTGTTCATAAAATTAAAGCACATGATTTTAAAATAGTAGTTAATATACAACTGTCTTAAGCTGAATAAGGGCAATCAATGAACCAATATTATTGATTATTGCAAATATTACTCACATGACAATACAGTATTAATTTTAACTCAGAAGGTACTTACTAGTGTTAGTGTTGGCTAAGGGGTTAGGTTTTCTCTGAATGGCACGTGCTGTTCCCGTGTCCTCATTGATTTGCTGCATAGAATTAAAATCAATAGTATAAACTCGTCCCAGAGTGGACAAGCTTATCTCATCCTCACCGACCTGATGGGCTGCCTGAGAGTAAAGAGAGAGAAACCCTGAATATAAACATGGATAAAGTTATCAACTTAAGACACAGATGGGACCCTCCATATATGCTAACTTATATACATCAAGAATTAAACACAGAAGTAACAGAATATGGAAAACATAATTAATAGTATGGATATGACAAAACTCATTCATTCAACAAATTTTTAATAGAAAATAGATATACCACAGGCCCTATCAAGTCCCCTGAGATGCGTAAATACAGATAAAATCCTGCTGAAAGATCCAGCCATATAGCATCATTGACATGAAGACACAATTTGTATTCCAGAAGCTTTTAAGACATTGCTGATAAAAAAAAAATGTTATACATAAATCTGAGTATTCTACTTCTTAGAATAACATAGGTACTATATGATGGACTCTTAGCAATCTTTAAACAAAAAGACCCTAGAAATTTTTGTCTGTAGGTAAACAAAACTACTCTCCTTTTAAATGAAGCTGTAAAATTGAAAGCTTCATTTAGCAACCCCTCAGGAGGTACATGCATTACACAGAACATATCTAAAACAAGACAGTTTGAGTAATGCCATTTGCTGTGAATTTTGACAATCTAGAGAATATTCATTCCTATTACAGAGTCCAAACATGGAATTCCTAGCCGAAGGGAAGGCAGGGCTCTTAGGAAACACAAGAGTAAGTTAGCAATGAAGATGCAATTATCAGGAGAATGCTAGAAAGAATGCTTAGAATTAGAGACGATGACCTTTAGCAGGCTAGGCCTGCTTATCTACTAAGGGCACAATGCACAAAAGACCAAAGTTAACTTCCTCATAAAAGATGGCTCTGAATTTAAAATGTTTTCATCAGAATTTTTGGTATAAGTCAACTATTAGAAGTTTTTCAAAAATTCACTTTTAGAAACTGCTAGAAAACATCTTTAAAGAAGGATGTCTATACAAGAAACGTGATGTTCTAAAATTTTTTTGGTGTCAAAGGTTGAAATAAGAAACATAAGACTTAGAAGTATCTTACATATATTGAAAATATTAGTAAATGATGCATAGCATCACAAATAATGTAGTGACCAATACTTCCTAAACAAAGGCAATTTTTTTTGGATCTGAGAATTAAAATAAAAAGTCAGTGCAAACTTAACGTGGAAGTATGGAATAATGCAAAATCACACTTAAGTCCATCACAGAAAATCACTTAATACTTTGGTGTATTTCTTTCCTTTGTATTATTTTCCTTTTCCCTTACCGAGTTCCCAAAAGGCTCACTAATTTTGTATCTTGTGTTTTTCATTTATCCTATCCCATACCATTAAAACTAGTGTCTGGAATATACACAAGCCTATGTATGTACCACAATTTACTTAATCATACACCTAGAGTTAGCCATTTACGTTATTTCCATGTTCTGGCTCTTAGAAAACAGTAAGAAACTATTTGTATGTAAATCTTTGCTTTTGGGAGACTTCTTTTGGATAGGAGATAGAAGGGACTTTTAGAAACATATAGCCTAACTCCTCCAATGTTTCCTTTGGAACAAAGAACTTAAATTACTTGCTCCAAGTCAAT
>PVKH010019139.1:0-14950 GCA_004027955.1 Chaetophractus vellerosus
AGGGCCAGAGGCCAGGCTGGAAAACTGAAAGGGGTTACGAATATCATGATAATGAATTTAACAACTCTTTATTGGGCTGGAGGAGTCACAGAAGATAGAAAGGGGGATGATATGACAATACAACTTCCATTTTCTTGCTAGTAAAATAGTAAAGACAGCTTTTTTGAGGTAATTTTTGAGTCCATAAACCTTTTTACTTATTGAAGAATTAAAATAATACATTTATTAAACTTTTTCTGAAGGGAAATATACCAGGATTCTTCTGAATGTGATCATCAGCTAACCCACCAGAGCTGGTGCTCCTGAATTCCTTGCGAGCAATGTGAATCACAGGCTCAGAGACTAGTTGGAGTCAGGATATGAAACACTGGATAATTTCTTCTGGAAAGACTTATTATACATCAACAAGGCCCTTTAATAAGGAAACAAAAAGAAATCTCACCATTTAGGGGAAAAGTGCGTGTCATTCCTCTAGCCAAGGCCCCCAGTCAAAAGGAAATAGAAGGTTGTGATGATTATCTAGTGTGTGTGGCCCCAGAACTCCTTTAAGCTTGTCTCTCGTTTGACTTTGGAAAGTGGACAGGGTATGAGTTAGAAGCTAGAGACTGGTTTGACAATAGGTAGAAATCAAAACTCAAATCCCAAGCCCATCCTTTGATCTTGAGCTGTTAGTGCCACAGGTTCTGTTTGTTTCTTATATCTGAAAAATGCTCAGGTATTAGTGTCACCAGCTTGATGGCATGGCTGCCGCCACAGCTGGGTGTACGATTGGTTTGCTGCCTGAGATGGGAAGTACCTGGCCAACACCCTTTTCTGTGGTTGCATGAGACAGTGACCCAAATAAGGAAGAGATGTGAGGAGGACGGAGGTGCCGGTCCAAGAGGTGATCACTTAGACCTTCATGCTACACGTGGTTTTGGATTTCCAGAGATGAAGGAAATCTTTCTAGCACAGAGCAGGTGCAGGCCACAGCCCTAGGGCCTGACTGGATTTATCAATCTGGCAATTCAAGGACATTCCCAGCACCTGGGTCACACACACACACAGATGGTGGTGATTCCAATATACAGGAAATTGGAATGAAACCGCAGCTCTACTTTCACGTAGCAGCCCTTAACTTGTACACCCGAGGGGCAGGATTCTGGTGGGCCACTGATCCAATCACCTGTGCCATTTACACCACACCATTGCAGAAACGACAGGATGGAGTCCCAGACCGCCATGGAGCTGTGGTCTGGTGATGCTGGATATTCCTGGTCAGACCTCAGCCTCATATTCACTCAGCTTCTTATATTAGTCAGGGCTCTCTAGGGAAACAGAACTGACAGGAAATTTCTATAAATAGTATGAGATTTTATAAAATTGTCTCATGCGACCATGTAGATGCACAAGTCCAAATTCCACAAGGCAGCTGCAAACCAGGGGTTCCAGTGAAGGTCCTTGATGAGTTCCCAGGAGACACTGGCTGTCTGAAGTAGAGTTGGGGATTCCCTCTCTGAATGCTGAAATCATTTCCCCTTTTAAGGCCTTCAACTGATTGGATAAGACATCACTCATTGCTGAAAGCAATCTCCCTGGTTGATTGTAGATGTAACCAGCCATCTAAGCAATCGACTGACTAGTGATTAAAGTCTATTAAAAGCCCTTGCATTACAATCAACCCAGTGCTTGTTTGACCAGACAACTGGGCACCATTACCTACCTGGCTGAGGTGACACATTAGCGTAAGCATCACACTTCTGTTCACAACCAAAGGGCAGGATGGCCAAGGTCACTTCAGCAAGGAGGACAATCGGCAGCAGGAGAAAGAATGACATTAGCAAGCGCTTGCTCTCATTGACGGAGCCCACGCAGCCCAGGGAGGCAGCCACCGCGATGATGGAGCCCATGATGATGAACACATCGCCCAGTGTGAGGGAGAGGAGGCTATGAAGAGCACCCCAAAGTCCTTGTGGGTCAGGAAGTGGCCCAAAATGCAGCAGCCACAGAAGCAAAAGAGCAAACTTACGACAAGCAGGCCATGCGTCATCATTCAAGCTGCTCGTGCCATGCTGGGATACTCTTGCCCTTGTGCAAGCACTGTTCCTAAGTCCTAAAGGCAGGATTTTGTGATTATCCTGGAGGTGGTCATGACAAAGCTGAAGATAATGGTTGTCCATGGTTACCTGTGACTTTTTTGTGGTTTTATAACTGTAATTGGCAGATATAACAAATAACTCAGACCTTATTGTACGGTTATGGGTATATATGCATCTTATTGACATTTGCATTCTGGGCACAGAATGGCTGATTTAAGATGTAGACTTTGTGCAATTTCTTATGCAGTGTGTATAAATCCATAGCCACTGCATTTTCTACTCAAAGGAACGGTTGAAGGTCATAGTTATTTTTTAAGTGCCTAAAGGGAATAAAGACCAGTCACATTTCTAATGAAATAACTTATGTGCCAAAATGCTAGCCTTGTTGAGAAAGGACTATGATTCTTAACTGTACGTGTATTTTCAATGTCTATCATTTTTCTACATTAGTTAAAAGAGATATAAAAGCATACAGTTTCAAGGACACACACACACATCCCAGATGCTGGAATAACTAACAATGTGATTTTGCTGAACACTCATTGTTTTAGTTTCCTAGACTGCTTAAAGCAAAATACCATGAAATGAGTTGGCTTTAAACAACAGGGATTTATTAGCTTACAGTTTGAGGCTGTGAGAATGTCCAAATCAAGGCATATCAAGATGGTGCTTTCTTCCCAGCGACTGGCTGCTGGCAGTCCTTGGCTCCTCTGCCACATGGCTAGGCACATGGCAGTGTCTGCTGGTCTCTCCCTTCTCTTCCCGGTTTTATTGCTTTCAATCTCTTGCTTCTGTGGCTCTCTCTTTCTCCCTCTGTGTTCGTTTCATTTATAAAGGGGTCCAGTAAGAGGATTAAAACCTATCGTGACTGAGGAGGGTCACACCTTAACTGAAGTAGCCTCATCACAAGATCTTACTCACAATGGGTCCACACCCATAGGAGTGGAACAGATTTATGAACACGCTTTCTGGAGTACATACAGCTTCAAACAGCCACACTCATTGTGTGATATGTTAGAACTTATTTGTTGTATCCTAAAACAACATCTGGTTTTTGCATTTGGTTCAATATCTAGGAATGATTACCTCCACTGTACAAAGCAAAATAGGCTAAAAGCACCATTTATCAAATTCATCTTGCATCATCTCCTTTTCCTCCTTTAGTTATTAACTTCATGAAAGGAATAGCAATTTTTTTTAAGTCTCAACATTTACCTTAATATAAGCATTTTCATTAGGTGAAGAAACAAAAAGGCATTGCAGATTGCTTGGATTAAAATCATGATGTAGGTATGTTGGCAGTATTACTTATATTCTTGGCCAAGGTTCTAGACCTTTTCAATTTGTACCAATATCAGAAAAAACAATAGTAAAAGTAACCAATTTAGAAATTCATCTTAGCTTAATATTATGGGGCTTTTGATTACAATCTATTACTACAGAGAAGACTTTCTGTCCCCATTGATGGTGCAAACTCTGTTTAGTTCACATGGACCCTTAAAGAGCCACGAAGTCAAACTGAGTTTTCTTTATTTTCTTCTTTGCAATTTTTGCCCTGGATTTTCTTACTGTTTATGTAACCTAACCTTTAAAATTCATTAATTTTGCCGGAGACTTTTCCTATAGTACATATTATTCTCTTATAGCTTTTCACAACATAAAAGTAAACTAGTAGATGCTTAACTTGTTTATCTTCATTTATAAGTAGTAGGTCTATTTAACAACATGTATGAAAACCTCATGCAAAAAATATTTTCATTTACTTAAATACTCAAGCATTTTGTTTCTTCTTATTCTGCTATATTAACAGGCCCATAGTTCTTACAGAGAAATTACAGCCTTTGTACCCTTACCTAACTCAGTTTTATGGGGCACATTGTTGCTCACCCTCCAATAATTGTATATTACATGCTAAACGCTATTTTGTATACTTTAAGAATCTGAACTACAGAAAAATTAAGTTAATACTAAAATTCAAAACAGCATTTGCAATATTGTCAGTAGATTTTTTGTGATGCTCTATCACATGATTATTTCAATCACATTTTCTATAAAATTGATAATTCAAGAGTTATCAACCTCTCAGATCTCTGGCTCATTATAGCAATTAGAAATGGTTTACCAAAGAGTTAGATAATAAGTAAAAGCACTGCACATAAATAAAAAACACAGCCATAATGAATCAAATTCACAGTATGCCTCAAACCCTGAAGTATACTTAGTAAGAAGCTATTCACATATTTTCTTCCCAGGCCTCTCATGGGGCAGGCTAAACAGCCCACAAAGGCAAATCTCATACAAACCTTAAGTCTTATTAAAGTTCTCATTGAAATTCACTTTTTTTCCACAAAAGAAAGCATGCTATAAGAAAAGATAGCTATGCTATGGTTAGACATTATTTGTAAAAAAAAAAAAAAATAGAAGGAAAACTAAAACAGGCTCTAGTTTCAGCATTGATAGCTAAGGAACACTGGATATCTGGAGATTTTAATTTCAGTGAAGAGGAAATGTGTTATAATTGAAGAGATTTGAAACTCTGGTTATGTAAGATTATTGCCTTGTCTTATATAACAATAACAACTGTGGCTGACACTGAAAAATATTATAATAATATGAGGTTATTAAAATATCACATTAATAAATGATAGCAATGCATTGGACATTGCACAAATGTAGAAGCACCCTTTCTGCTGTAGGAATCCTTATTCTAAGCAAAAATAGCTAAGTTGTGTCTTGCTAGACACAGCCCTAGCAGCGTCTCATTTTAGCCTTTTCTCATTTTATTTTCACATCAACTTATTTTGTATATGATGAATCTAAAGCTCAATAGTGGTTTTCCTTGAATTACACGGTTAATGTGGCCAATGGGAGATACAAAATTAGACAACGGAGATACTTCTGCAACCACTCAAAAGAATGGTTTAGGACCAATAAGAATTTTATTTGACTCTCAGTTTTCTTATCAATCGCATTTGAAAATTCTAAATGACTTAGAAAATACTCTTTGTGAAGCTAGAAGAGAGGCTTGTCTTTGATACATACATATATTATATATATATATTTTTTTTATGGAAAAAATGTCCTTGGAAACATAGGCTAATGTATTTATATGTGTATATATATATAGTAACCTTATATATACTTTAAATATACATTTAACATGTACACATATATTTGCAGAGAGAGAAGGAGAGAAAGAGAGAGGAAAAACAATGGGAAAATGGAGAGAAAGAGAGAGAGAGAGAGAAAGAGGAAAGGAGAGAGCAAGGGACGGCCCCTCAGCCCGCTCCAGGACTGAGCACGACTTCCTCAGTGCACATGCAGCCCAGTCTTGGCAGCACAGTGGACCATGGCACAGCATTGTGAGAAGCTCTGCCCTTGAGGGATCTAGGACAGTATGTATTTTTTTTAATTTTAGGACAGTTTGAATGGTGTTGTCTACTACTTGTAGCCATAAAGCTCCCACTGAAACAAAATCCTTATAGGATGGGTAGCAATTAAGTAATGCTTTTAGCTGTTTTTGGAAATCTGACAAGAGTTGCTGAAACAAATCGAGGTATATTTGTCTATTTTCTCACATAAAAATGAGCTTGGAAAATGGGAGTCTAGAACAGGTAGTAGTTCCACAGTGGCATGGGGTCCCAGACCCCTTCTATCCCCTTGCTTCTCTACCCGGGCTCTTGCTTCTGCTGCCTGTGGGATATTCCGTTCCAGTTATGAAGGCGAGGAGCCCGAGCAGCCTCTCTTCCTGAGGCTTTATCTTTTTGTTAAGGAAGAGCAATCATCCCCAGGAGAGTCCCATGATATCTCATTTTGCCGAAGTCCATCTCATGCTCACCCCTTAGCGCAAACAGGGGCAAGCATGCTGGACTAGGTTCCGTTCCTGAAATCAAAGGACCTCCTTTTGCCACCTAAAGAAACAAGCGTTTGCTATCAGGGAAGCAGAGGACCCCCTTTTGCTACTTGAACAACTTGGGTGTTGCTGGTGAGGGGAGCAGGGAGTTTGGGGGCACCAAACCACCTCCTGGTGGTTCTCGTCTGCGGTGTGGTTCTCCTCACGATTAGGAGCAGCCAGAGCTCTGCCCAGTGCCCTCTATATAATAACCATTTAGCCATTCAGGGTGTGGTGCCTATGGGTCTCATCTTTATCATTATGGCCAAGTCAGTAGCATGTTCCTCTCAGCCATCCCGATGGACAGCAGAACGATTCTTTGTTAAAAAACATTTGCCGTTAAGACATGGGGTGAGCGACTCCTTCACTGGAAATTGGACTTTGAAACAGGATACCTTGTCTTTTTGAGTTCTGGTAACCTCGTTTAAAGAAGGCTCCTGCCACTTTCTGCAGCAGCTCTATCCAGGCTACACGTATCTAGTGCAACACTCCATACCGACCATTCCATCTTCCAACCTTATTCTGTTAAGCGCCATACAACCGACCTTCTCCAGAAAAGTCTTCTCACGCAAAGGTCTTTATACCCATGCCTCTCATTGGGTTGCTAGTGTTCTCGAACGCACATCTAGAGCTTATGATTGTCAGTTTAGGGTCAGCTAAACTGAGACTTACACGTGTCTAAAGAGCCCTGTTATCAATTGTGTGTTAGCAATGGGGACAAATCCCTTCTCCTTTACCTGCCATGTATTATACTATTATATGAGATGCATTATTTCAAATTAAGGTGGCACAGCTGAAAGTGAGTGCTTCACAGGATACAGTGTTAGTTAATACCTTAGTGAAATTTGGCTTATTGGGATTTTATGGTCTGTCAGAACACATGCAGTTTGATGGCAGAGAAGAGGCAGGGCTGACATGAAATTTTCTTCTCCTTTATGGAGTGCAAGTCAGCTCAGGCACTCTGCTGGAGGGGTCTCCACGGCCAAAGGCTTGTTTCCCAGGACTTGTTCCTGTACATAGGAGGTTTCGTGACATTTAGATCTTTTCTGAATATATTTTGAAAAAAAATCATCACAGTTTTTCCTCTGAAATACTTTTATTCAGTTCGTGTTGGTTGATATCTCTCCAATTCATTCCATTTTACTTTGAATAATGGGATTCAAAGATTCTCACAATTCTAAAATGAAAAACATCTGAGGCTGCCTACTTATGGGGATGAACATGAAAAAGCATCTGAAACTTTTGAAATGGAAAATGGTAAAAAAAATGAAAGAAAGAAAACCCATGCAGATCAAAATGCATTTCATGTTTAAAATTTTCCAAAGAAATGGACTTCCTGAAACTGCTTTTCACAAGTTAGTCTTTGGTTTCAATTGGTCAGTATGTAGGGTAATAAAATCAAACATTACAGTGTTTATTACAGTGTTCTCAAAAAAAAGCATTGACCTTTTCCAAATAGTTTCAAAGGCTAAAATTTCCAGCAGCATGTTATCTTATTTTTAATGTAAAAACTGAATTTAATTTATTATTGAGTAATTGAAAGTTAATTTTCAACGCTAACATAATTGCTAACAAAAGTGGCTAATAATGCAAAATGTAACATCAAGTAGCTTGCTCAAGCTCTGATTTTATATTATTTATGTGGCTTTTGCCTCTAGAAGCAAACAAGGAATAATGTTAGGGGACTGACATTATTTCCCATTTGAAACCAGAGCTTAGTCTACCTCATTAGGATTCAAAGATACTCAAGCTAATATAAGTTACATTTTTCACTTATTGAATTGATATTTTAATAACTATGTAGACCACATACTACTGGAGGGAATACGAATCAATAAAGCATTTCTTGTAGTCCTCTTCATAGTACATATCAAAAATACTGTATTAAAAAGCATATGAAATTTTTACTAGAAAATTATTTCTAATAATTTTAGTAAGCAAATAGTTAAAATTAAAGGAAAAATGTGCATTGCACTTCTTTTCATTATTACATTGTTTATTAAGAGGAGAGAGAGAAGCTTAGTTTCTGACTGTATTCTAATGATGAGGCACATCGACACAATTAATTGCTAATTGCCCTTCACTTGGCCAGAGATGAACATTTACTGAGAGGAACTGGTATTCATCACCAAATAAGAGATGACATACATTGTGAAATATAATGATCCCTATTTGTAAGGGGAAAAAAGCACACATTATCACATTAGGTACGCTTTAAAGTGTTATTTTCAAACCACAGTGGTTTCTGCATTCTGGGATATAAGCTGAAATGTCTTTTGGGTCAGACACTCTATATTTTGGAGAATGAAGTACCTGTGTTCCGGATTTTTAGTCATGGTGATATAAGTTAATTGCCAGCCATCTTGGGTAAATCTTGAATTAGTAGAATAGTCCTAATACAAATTCTTCAGACTAGAATGTTTGGTCCAGTATTCTGTTTAATAATTTAAAGGGTTTCTTATTTGGGATTAGAATTCAATTGGCCTCAATCAAAACTATATTTGTTTAGTTCCATCTATAAGCAAATGTCCCATCAGATGCTGGGGATGGTGGAAGGCAATCTAGAAAGAGTTTATATTGTTGTCCTGATGACTGATAATGCACAGTTAATCATCTGGTAGAGGATGAATTGTAATTTGGGCAGATGTATGAATGTAAAATTTCTGAGTGCACAGGTAATGGAATGAGATGAAGCCAGAAAGACCATTGTGGGTCAAATCAGGTAGACCCAAACTAATTTTTTAACTTGGGAAAGCCGTTCAAATTCTCTAAACATTAATTTTCTGATTATGAAATAATGATAAAAATGAACTGTCTGAATCATTATACCAAAATGAGTCCTAGTAGAAATGTGTGTTTGTCTTTTATTAATGTTTTCTGGTTTATTCTTTTAAATTAGCATACAGTAAAGTTGACGTTGGTGGCATACAGTTCTATGGATTTAAAAACAGGTATAGATTCACGTAACCATCCCCTCATTTGGAATTCAGAACAGTTCCATCACCTCAAAACATTCCCTCTTGCTATGTCTTTGTTGTCACACCCTCTCTCACCCCTAACTTTGCAACCACTGATTTTCTCCATCACTATAGATTTGTTTCCTCAAGAATATCACATAAATGGAATCAAACAACATGCAGTGTTTTGCCACTGGCTTCTTTCATTCGGTGTTTCCTCTTGAGACTCATCCATGTTGTGCATGCATGGATAATCTGTTCCAGTTTATTGCTAAGGGGCATTCCATTAAATAGCTACCACAGCTTGTTTCTCCATTCACTTACTGAACATTTTGGAACTTTTTTCAGATTTGGTGATTATGAATGAATCTGATATAAACAATTGTGTACAAGTTTTTGCATGAACATAAATTTTCAATTTACTTGGGTAAATGCTTGCTGCTCATGCTAAGTTTCGATTTTTAAAAAATATTGAATTGCCAGACTGTTTTCCAGACTGGCTATAACACTGTATGTTCTAACCAGTATTAACTGAGAGTTCCGTTCAGATCTACTATTGTCAGCACTTGGGATTTCCAGTATTAGGCCATTTTAATAGATCTGTAGGTTTATAGTGGTATTTCATCATGATTTTAATATGGATGTCCTTCTTTGCCATCCATGCATCTTCTTTGTTTAAGATCCTGTTCAAGTCTTTTGCTTTTATTTTAATTGTGCTGTTTGTTTCCTTACTGCTGATTTTTTAGATTCACGTAATGTGGATGTATAATTTGCAAATATTTTCTCCCCATCTGTAACTCATTTTTTTCATTCTATTACCTGTGTCTTTCATAAACCAAAAGTTTTTAATTTTAATGAAATTCAATTTACTTTTCTTCTTTTTTTTTGGATCATACTCTTGGTGTCAGATATAAAAACATTTTGCCCAAATCAAGATCGCAATGCTTTTTATCCTATGCTTTTGTCTAAAATTTTGGTAGTTTTACATTTTTATTCAGAATACATTTTGAGTTAAGTTTGTATAAAGTGTGTCATTTAGGTTGAGGTTATCATTATTCATTTTTTGCTTACAGAGGTCCAATTGCTTTGAAACTACTTGAAAAGTTATCTGTTGTCCATTGGAATGCTTTTGCAAATTTGCCAAAAATCAATAGGCCATATTTGTCTGAGTCGATTTTGGACTCCATTTTGTTTGATTGATCGATGTGTTATTCCTTCACCAATATTACACTGTCTTGATTAGAGTAGGTTTACAGTAAGTATTAATTGGGTGATGTATGCCCTCGAATTAATTCTTCTTTTTTCAAAATTGTCTTGACTACTCTTTTATCTACTTATATAAAATGTATAATCAGCTTGTCTATATCTACAAAAAAATCACTGCTAAAATTTTGATTGGTGTTGCATTAAATCTATCAATTTAAGAAGAGTTGATAGTTTATATGTCAAATATTACAATCAATGAACACTGAAAGTGTGTCCAGTTATTTAGGGCTTCATTGATTTCTTTTATCAGTGTCTTTTAAAATTTTCAGCATATAGATTCTGTACATGTTTTGTTAGATTTATGCCTAAGTATTTCATTGCATTGGAGTAATTATGTGTGATAGAGCTTTTTAAAATGGCACTTCAATTATTTTTAGATACCCAAAATTATTTTTAGTTTCACTCATCACTCATTCAATCTTGTCTGACTTATGTACCTGCTGAACAAAATTTTACATATCAAAGTTATTATCAATAAATAAGCTATTTTCAAATGCAATTGATGTATTTCCTCTAAGGAGTTAAGCCTTCCAATTATTCAGCTCCTCAGTGATGAGGCCCATCGCTCTCTATTTCTTGAGACAATCATTTTGTTGGCTTCTTTGGATTTCGTTCCACTGCTTTACATTTTCTCCACTTTTTATTCCCTTTGCTGACCATTAAATGCTGAAGATCCTAAGGGCTGCATCAGAGACAACTTCCTCTTTTTTTGGACTTCAACCTATTGATTCTATCCATTGCTATATTTAGAATATGTCATTTATATTTCAGCAGATTCTCTAGGTCAACCTTCTCTGAGTTTCTGTCTAACATTTGCCACTGCCTCTTCAACATTTAACTTTCATGTTTGATCACTGCAAATATATTCTGTCCAATACATTTCTCTTTATCTACCTCTGCTTATCTCCAACCCCTCCCTCAGGTGTTCAAGCTCAGTCAAAGGCACTACTCTTTTTTCTTCCCAGTTTCAATGTTTAAACAATAATAATAATTATAAAAACCTGAGTCTATTCTTGACTTCCTATCTCTAAACACTACATACAAGTCCATTGCTAAATCTTTCCAAGTTTACCTTGTAAATATTTACAAAAAATATCCACCTTGTTCCCTTTCTATTACCATCACTGAGTGTCAAGATACCTGAATTTATCAGTGTTTATTTAAATAAACTACTTTTCCTTTCTTTTTACACTGCAACCATGCTCCTTTAATGAGTTATTCATTTATTCTTTATAAATGTATAGTTAGTCATAAAATTGCCCTGTTTAAGACTCTTCATGGGGTTTCCAGTTCCTGTTAGAATTAATTACGAATCTTTAGCATAGATGAAGCTCTATATGATCTTATCTCTTAGTTTTCCAAGGTCATTTCATTCTACATTTTCTTTATTGCTATTCACCTTTTGCATTTTCAGTTCACGATTACTTCCTCAGAGAGGTCTCCTTCCATAATTTTCTAAAGTAGCTCTCCTCTCCTTAATCTCGATCACCCTTTCTTAATCACAACAGGATTGGTATTTGGGGCTGGATGATTCTTTGTTGGGAGCACTTTCATGTGCATTGTATGATGTTTAGCAGCAGCTCTGGCCTCTCTCCACTATCAGTAGCACGCCTTCCCGTGGCAGCGAAACTAGCACGCCTTCCCGTGGCAGCGAAACTATCTCCAGACATTTCCAAACTTCCCCTGGGGGGAAAAATCATGCTTGGTTGAGAACCACTAATCTACATTTTAGCAGCATGTAGATGTTCATCATCAACATTGCAACAAATTTTATTTATATGTTGAAAAACTCACAAGACTCTGTATGGGAATGTTTCATAAAGGTATGGACTACATGCTGTTCATTCTCCTAGCACAATGTCTCACACATAGACAACACCAAATATTCTTTTGCTAAATAAATGAAGGGAAACACCATCATTATCTGAGAATTCAACTAGAAGAGCAACACTAAATGTTACAAAGCAGATAATGTAGAAAGCTTATGAAAGTGATAGAATATACTATGAGCAAGCAAAAAAAATGACTGTAAAATTATTGAACAATTAATGACTAAACAATGATGAGCCACTTAACCTTGATGTTACTATACATTATTTTTTAAATTAATTAATTTGTTTATTATATTTGTTGTTGTTACATATCCTTCCCCCCCCCCCAGCTGCGGGAACGCATTGAGCCAACCCACCTACTTGCTTTTTTTGCTTTCGTTTGCGGGCGGCTTTTGCTTCTGCTCCAGGTGGCTTGCCCTGCCCGAGGTGGCTTTGCCCTGCCCCCAGTAGCTTTCTGCCCTGTCCATGGTGGCTCCACCCTGCCCACGGTGGGCTGCTGCTCTCAAGGTAGACTGCCCGCCTGGAGAGGCCCCCAGGAACCTAACCCGGGGCCTCCCACGTGGTGAACGGACGCCCCATCCACTGGGCCACTGCCAGACCCCCACTATTCATTATTAAAAGTGTTGAATCCCTTTGAAGTTCCCAAATACACATAAAGAAATAAGAAATATATATTTTCCTTGTGAAAAAAAAGGTAAGGAGAGCACAGTCTGAATTTTCTGTTCTAGATATAAGATTACTCTTTTACATAGTTTAGTGAGATTCAGTGGGATTCCAGTTGCTTATTCTATGAAAAAGATGGGTTTGCCTATTATTTCGTAAATTCGCTGCAATTAAGAAAAACATTCAGTGTCATGAATAGCCACACCGATGTGTTCACCATCAAGTTTTCTGACCACATATGGAGTATTAAGTCAATATATTCCACTGTTTTTTATTTCTTTATTTTTTGTAATAACAGTCCACTGTTAGAAAGAAAGAAACAAAAAAACTATACAAGGTATTTAACATTCACATTTGGACTTTGATGACTCACTGCCTAAAGGAGATAACCAGCATGGTAAGCTGTAAGTTTGCCTGAGGCAAGAGCTGGGCCGCCACTGTCTGAGGTGGGACGTGCTCTGGGACAGAGCTGTGCTCTGGGCCGTGCTGCCCTGCCAGGCCACGACTTCCCCAAAGCAGCCCTGGTCCTCAGCCTTCCTGCCCTCTCCGCCTTTTCGGGTGCTGCAGGTAGCATGGGTAAAGGCTTTCTCTGCCTAGACTTGGTCCCCTTCTCCTTCATTCTTCCGAGGAATTTCCTTAATAAATGTCCTGTTTTTGGTCAGTCTTGGCTTCTGCTTTGCAGAGGTACGAGCCGCTACAGCTAGGAACAAAAGGACAAGATCTAGCAAAGTTGAAAGTATTAAGGACAGATATATGAATAAAGGACCATGACTCTTTCCAGAAAGGAAACAGGGTAAAGAAAGGAGAACGCTAATAGTTAGAAAACACTTAAGGAGACAAGTCCATGGATGGGAAATTGAAATGAGGTCAAAGTACTTAACATAACTGAAATGGAAAACACATTTTATATATATGGCATGATAAAGGGATTTAATAAATATGAATTTTCCCTCAACTTCATAACCCGCATGGTCTACAAGTGACTGGACTAGCAAAGAATCAGTACAAACATCTTTCTTACTGCTTAGTAGTGGTAATTAGTGTGCTTATTTCAGGTAAGAAAAAGATACTAGCTAAATGTACATTTTTATCAAACTTGCAGTCTAGTGGTAAACTCTGATGTGCAAGCATATAATTTAAAAGTGTAATGTACAACAATACCAAATGTACTTAGAAATAAGGCAGGAAACGTCACTTAGTGTTTGACATTTGATGTGTGCTTTAAGGAATAATTGTGAGTTCATTACACACATATGAGGTGACGGTGAACTCTCTAGAGATTCTGGGCAATGACATTTTGAATTCACAAATGGCCTCTGGTGATAACCCATTTTTGGAAATATTATTTTAGTTTTGCAACAAGGCCAAACACACATTCTGAATAAGAAAAAAATGTAGTGTACTTTACAAACACAAAAAATTTGCATGATTTCTGGGTCCTATTATCAGTTCTACTACTCTTTTATATACACACCATCTTTTATGCAACCTTTTCACAGGTCGTTGTTTGTTCTTGCTCAAGGGTGTTGATGAAAAGTTCTATTTATGTGCAAAGGAAAGAGCCAGCATCATATGAAATTTATTTTTCATGATCTAAAAAAGGTAGACCTGAAAAAGTGGCTTGACCATTTAAAAATAGAGTCCATCTAACTTCTGTCATTGAATGATGGGTTGAAGTAAAATTTGTGTAAAATATGAGGAAATAAAATTATAGTTCCATGTTAGTAATATATCCTCCAATTCTCTGTTCTGCAAAAGTTTATCTTCTAAAACAATCTAAGTTAAACCATATTCCATTGTATTTTATTTCCCCTGACCCTGCCTCGCTGCATTTCCAAAGTTATTTTGCTAAGATTTTAAATTTGAATCCTGTCTGCAATAAAATATTCAAATTTCCTCTCTCCAAAGACATCACTGCGAGTTTTCCTGCCCATGCTTTCTTTTTTTGTGTCATAGGAACTTTGCAATTATATCCAGAACAGTCTTGAATTCTATTAAAGTAGAATAGACTTGAAAGGAAAGTAAAACAAAATATATGAAGACTACTATATTAACACACAGGGAGCAAATTGATGTAAAATATCTAATAAAAATTCACAGAAACAAAGAGTAATAAAATTTTTATTTGGATTTTCATTTAAATTTAATTTTTATTCTTTGTACATTTATGTTTATTCTATTTGTAATTTTAGTTGGAATTTAACTCTTACCTACCACTAAAGTGGCTTGAATATATATGAATATATGCAAGTATATTTGTAT
>PVKH010019140.1:0-14965 GCA_004027955.1 Chaetophractus vellerosus
GGGTTCAACTTTCTTCTCTCTCAGCTTCAGGCTAGCATAGGGCTTGTCTCTCTTCCCAGGGCAGCAGGATCAAATGTCTGTCCTCTTCGGTGTCATGTTTTTTCCTCCTGTGTATCTTCTGTGAGTCTTCTTGGGTGAGTGTCCTTATATAGCCCATCAAGAGGGTAGGGACTTAACCTGAGTTACACCTTACTGACATGGTCAGAGCCTTAATCTTAAAATAATTTAATCAAAAACATCTCAGCTGAATCGGATGCAGTTAAAGGGTATCATGCCCAGAGGAACAGACTAGTTTACAACATTGTCTCTCTTTTTGGAATTCATAAATAATCTCGAACTGCCACACTGGTATAATGTCTATCACCACTTATTGTTTCATATTTATTTCTGTGGGAAGGTTTATGTGGCTTTACCCACAATTCTATCCCTAGCCCACTGCTGGCAAAACAATGTGGGCATTCCAAAAATACTAGATGTATAGGCAACTAAGAGTATATTTCATCCATTTGCCTTTACCACTACTTTTCTTTACTTAAAGACTTTTAATATATTTCAGTGTAATGTATTTAGTGTATTAATATGCTCAACACATTTTAATAACTGAAGCCTATAGTATGAATGCTTTTTGTTATGTGATATACTGTACCTATACATTTGTATACACAGCAGTATTGGTAGAATTGAAAATGACATTTAAACCTAGTTTTTGAAACCTAGTGTTTTGGAGTTACAACTGTTCCAAGATCAAAAAAGTGTCAATTAAGGCGTTTAATTTGTAATGAATTAGGTTCCACTTACCTATAAAACAGGGATTTTTTTCCTGCCATAACAATCTTTCACGGATTATTATAAGCTTAAAGGAGATACTTGGTGATTTTCAAAGAGCCAATAATTTTAATTCTGGTAAGAGCCAATAATTTTAATTCTGGTTTTGAGCCCTATTAATTACACTGGGAAAAGTGTTATCTCATTCAGCTTTCCCACAAAATAGTAGGTTTAATATACTTAGGGCCTTTAGCGTAATGAAAACATGCTATTTATCCAAGGGGAAGGTCCCTCACCTTCCCAAGTAGTATCTTGGTTTTGTCTATTCTTTGATGTTCTTTTATTGGTCACTCTTCTGACCCAGATAATTCTTCTAAGACTTACTCTAACATTGTCCAATGACCATGCCATTAATGTTTCCTTAGCAAATACTCAGTAATGGTGGTGTACTAGACTACAATATTAGATTCCTAACAATTTTTCCTATAGCCACTCTCCCCTTTGTCCTCCTAAACTATCCTGATGCCAATTAATTCTCTAAAACGAAGGGATAAAATTACATTACTGAAAATAGTGGTTAAAAGTGAAGGCTCTAGAATCAAACTTTCTGCATTCAAATCTTGGGTCCACCACTTACTTGCTGTGGGACATGAACTAGTTATTTAACTTCTCTGTGCCTTCTAACCCATATAACAAGGATAAGCAGTGTCTACCTCTTCTTGAGAAAGAAATGAAAAAATAACATAAAATACTTAGCATGGTATCCTCAACAAAGTAAACATTCAATATATATTAGCTGTGGTTATTATTATATGAAAAGTAATGATAAAATTGTTTTAATCTATCCCCTAAGTGTATATACATTTCTTAAAAAAATAAATAAAAAATCTATCTAATGAGGCTATCTGGCTGTTTGGTTATAATGTTTTAACATCTAACCTGTTTAATTTTATCTTAGTTTAATATAGCAGAAGATAAATACACATAGATTTCAAGGATTTAAGATAGCCAGAGTGCTCAGAAATGTCACAAGATTGTGTGTATGGTAGTAAAAAACTTAATGCCATAACATAGAAAACATTTTTATCAAAATATTAGTATAGTGGACATGCCATTTTAAAACTTGACATTTTCAGCTATAGCAAAAATTATAAACCTTGAAGTTATCTTTTAAGTCTTCCTTCCACATTATGCAAAGGTTCTATATATTCTACTTCAGAGACCTTGGTATTATGAATGCAGTCCTTCAAGATTTTCTATATACTTTATATTTCACTCACAACAAATATCTCAGAGTATATCCTATTGCTTTTCTCTTTATGTGTCTGTGTCTGTAATATTCCCTCAAGATTCTTTCTCTTTCTTCACCAACCACTTTTCAAAATATAGCTCAAAAGGTAGTTCTTGTGGGGCTTTTCCCAACCCACCCAAATAATCACTGTGTGAACTCCTTTAGAAATTTGTGTTCACTCCCAGTATAGCATTAGAAGTATTTATGTATTTTAAAATATTCTTTACAGTATTTATTTTACATGTTTATTCCTTCTGTGCTCTATGAGGGCATGGATTTTATTCAGATTTTTATGCAGATGTTGAATGACTCATTCATACTTCAGGTGATAAATTCAACAGTATTTTCTGCTTTAAAATTAAAAAAAAAAAAAAAAATCCGCCCCCCCTTGCTGCTTGTTCTGCTGTGTTCATTTTTGCTTTTGCGTTCTTCTCTGTCTGCTTGTCTCCCCTGCTGTGGCATCCCGCCGAGTCAGCTCACCGCGCGGCGGCTTGCCTTGCCTGTGGCGGCTTGCCAGCTCGCGGCAGCTTGGCTTCTCGAGGCGGCCTGCCTTCTCGAGGCGGCCTGCCTTCTCGAGGCGGCCTGCCTTCTCGAGGCGGCCTGCCTTCTCGAGGAGGCCCTGGGAACCAAACCCAGGACCTCCCATGTGGTAAACCAGGGCTCTACCAATTGAGCCACAGCTGGTTCCCATAAAACTTTTATTATATGATGTAACATGAGTTTACTCTATCAGTTTAAAAGTAATTTATTTGACATGTGGAATGAGGTCTCTATTATCAGTATATTGTACAGTTTTATGGTGAAATCTTTGTTGTTTAAAAAGGTAAAATTAGGGTTTGTGGAAAGAGAAGTAAATTTGGTAGTGGTAATAAAACTTGGCTTCAGTAATTATTTTCTTTAATCACCTACATCTCTGCCTTCATAGTAACATTAGAAAGGTTTATTAGTAACATAATGACACTAGAAATAAAACATTAGAAAGATTTCATAAGGATCTTTAACATTTTATAGTGAAATAGTCTTGAGTTTGTGATAAATGGGGATATCTAATAGTATTTTTCTATTCTAAATATAAAAATTCTTCACATTTTTCACTCCTCAACTCCCCTGGCATTTTTAAATACCTTTTAGAAGTCTAGATTAATGCCAGAATAATGCAGTGTCCTAGAGGTATAATTATCACAAGAAAGTAATATAGTGTTATAAAACTATTTTGGAGAAAAAACATCAATGGTACTTAAAAGCAATCAAAAATAAAATCATAAAGTAGGGTTCCATTTGGTTATGGCGAACCATGTTCCTGTGGCACTAAAGATGTTGTAGTTACTGCTGCCACTAAAAAAAAACCACGGGAGGCAGACAGATGTGGCTCAAATGGTTGGGCGTCCATCTGCCATATGGAGGGACCTGGGTTCTATCCCCGGGACCTCCTGGTAAAATTAGGAAAAAAAGGGGGGAGGGGGAAATAAAAGAAAACCACCCATTATTGATTTATGACATTACCCAATCCCTTCTATTCTCTTCACCTCATTTCTTTTATAGTTAGGTGTGTGAGAGGAGGGTGATTTACATAGCCCATGTGTTCATTAATTAGTCATGGTACTATTATTTTAATTTTTTCTATAACCATCTCTTTTTTAAAAAATCAATTTTAATTATACATATTAATAAAGCATACAATTCGTCTAAGGTATACAATCAATGCATGACCATCTCTTTTAAGCTTTGCAAGATTTATCTCCTTGTTCCAGTATTATGGTGTACTCCCTATAAAATCCCCAAATTTTATAGAGTTCGTTAATAAGCCTTCTGTTTTCTTCTAATTTGCAGAATGAGTGAGTCAGCCAGAAACACATTTCTCTAAACAAGGTGATATGAAGCATACATACTAGAGAAGTATACCTGACTGGTTTGATTTTGGTGTATTTTATTTTACAAAATTAGTTGCATGCCTTTGATAAATTCTGTTGCCTATACAGATTTTCTCCTGCTTTATTATGCCTTTCTTTGAAGTATATTAATCAAAATGCTAGTATAATATTCCAGGTGAAAATCAATTAAAGGTCTTATGTATTAATTACTCATTGTTAATGAAGTAATGTTTAATATGGCTAACTGAAACTCATAGGTAATTCTCAAACCTGGGTTTTAACCATTCTTTTAGGTTTATTTACAAATGAAAGAATTAAATAATCCAGCAGATAGCATAATACTGATAGGGATTTCACGGCTTGTTATTCCTGCATACCCACTGATGGAGAGTTCAATAAGTAGCATAATGATAAGCCTGGGGACTCAAAGGGCATTTTCAGAACTACTGAGTAATTAGAGTTGAGTATATTTGCATTTTGAACAAAAATGATTCTAAAAGTATATATCAAAAATAAAGAACAGATATTTCAAACTGTGATTATTTTAAAAGGAGATATAGAAAAATTGAAAAATTATTTTAATGCCACTATTATGTAGTCTATACCAACTTATTAGATTATTATACCATTTTTATTAACTGCCCAACACTAGATTACTCTTTTTTGTGCTTGGAATTGGATGCAATCTAGATTCTAAATTGTAAGTTAAGAGTGTTAGCCATTATCTGATTTCTATTGGATAGACATACATAATGTATTTTTTAAAAAATGAATATAGGTAATACCTGTTAAAGCCCTGTATGAAACTATGGGCAAATCAACTTAGTTGATTTTAGTGGTTCTTTTTGTGGATATTTCTAGTTTCCAAAAGTGGATCCTAGGAGTTTAAAGCCAGATTATATCTTTATATGTTACCTAGTGATGTTAATGAGACCAGTTATTTTTAATTTTAAAAAATTGTTCAAGGGAAACCTTATGTGGGAACCCAATAAGTAACTGCTGAAGAGTGATGTTTGGGGTCAGGCAGAGGCAAAAATTAGTAAGCCCTCCTCAGGGTAACCTTCTGACTTAAGTGAGATTTGAAACAAAAGTTAGTTTAGCCTTTAGCCCTCTTTTTATTAGACTGAAAAACTGGTTCTCCAACTTTGGTTTTAAAAAATTTCCAGTTATCTAGCTCTCATTTCTTTGTGAGGCTGCCCTTTACATTAGCCATAATCATTAGAAAGCTCTTTCTTATGAAAAGAATAGTTTTTCTAACAAATGATGCTGGAACAATTGTATATCCATATGCCAAAAAAAGGAACCATGTACCATACACAAAAATTAACTGAGGGTACATCATAGTTCTAAATGTAAAACTAAAAACTATAAAACTTCTAGAAGAAAATATGGGAGAAAATCTTTACCTTGGATTAGACAAAGAAGTTTTAGATATGACACCAAAAGCACGATCCATTTTTTTTTTTAATTATGGAGTTGAACTTCCTAACAATTAAAAACGTCTGCTCTTTGAAAGACATTGTTGAGAGAATGAAAAGACAAGCCACAAATTGGGAGAAAATATTTGCAAAATATTAGTAAATAATGTGATAAAAAAAATTGTATCCAGAAAATATAAACAACTTTTGGAACTAAATAATATGAAAATAACCCAATTAAAGGGAACAAAAGGGGCCGGCTGTATAGCCCAGTGGATAGGGCGCCGGTACACCACATGGGAGGCCACGGGTTCGGTTCCCGGGGACCTATCCGAGCAGGCAGACTGCCTGAGAAGGCAAAGCCTCCATGGGCGGGGCATAAAAGCCGCCACGGGTAGGGCAAAGCTGCCACAGGCAGGGCGACCCGCGTGCGAACGGAGCAAAAGTCGCCTGCGAACGGAGCAAAAAGCCACCTGGGAACGGAAGCTGACCCGCCCACAAGTGGGGCAGAGCCACCTGCGCAGTGACCTGGCTCGGCGTGCCCCCGCAGTGGGGGGAGACAGAACAGACACAGAAGAACGCAGAGAAATGAACACAGCAAGAGCAAGCAGAAAGGGGGGGATATGTAACCAAAAAAAAAAATAATAATAATAAATAAATAAATTTTTCAAAAAAAAAAGGGAACAAAAGATCTGAGCAGATACTCCACCAAGAAGATAGATGACAAATGAATACGTGTAAAATTGCTTGATATCATTGCATATATAAGACCATTTTTCTTTGAAGCTGAACAAATATAAGTTAATACTATAAAATGTTAATATCAGACCAAAAAAACAACATTATACTAATAAGTAAAGGAGACCAGACACAGAGTAGTACATATTGTATGATTCCATTTATATAAAATGTAAATATGAATCACTTTATAAAGATGAAATGAGATTAGTGGTTATGTAGGTCTGAGGAAGGAATGCTGAGAGGGATGTGGAGTGTTTCCTTTTGGAGTAATGAAATTGTTCTAAAATTTTTGAGATGATGAATGTACAACATTGTGATTATACTAAAAGCCATTGCTTATACACTTTGGATAGAATAGCCAGAAACAGCAGCTATGTACAGTGGGGGAAGCAGAGAGATTGAGAGGTGAGGAATTTTCTTGTTTGTTTGTTTGTCTGGTTTTTGTTTATTATTGAAATAATGAAAATGTTATAATGATTGAAATAATGGACACACAACTATGTGATTATACTAAATACCATTGATTGTACACTTTGGAAGAATTGTATGCTTTATTAATATGTATCAATAAAATTGATTTGTTTAAAAAATGCTCAATATCATTAGTCATTAGGAAAATGAATGTTAAAGGCACAATGAAATACTACTACACCTTTATTTAAAGGATTTAAAAAGAAAAATGGACAATACCAAGTGTTAACAAGGATGCAGAGCTACTGAACTCTCATACAGTGCTGGTGAGAATACAGACTTTCATACTGTACTTTTGGGAATGGAAAATGATAACGGCTATTTTAGAAAATAGTTTGGTTGTTTCTAATAAAGTTAAACATATATGCTTACCATTTGACTGAGCAGCCCCACTCCTCAATATTTACCAGAATGAAATGAATTCTTATATTCACACAGAATCCTTCATGTGAATGTTTGTCAATGGCTTTATTCATAATTCCCCACTGTAAATATCCCAGATGTCCTTCAGTACATCTAAACAATGGATTTCTACTGAGAAAAAAATAAAATAAAAAATAAACATGGATGAATCTCAAGTGTATTATGCTATGTGAGAGAGGCCAGACTCAAAAGACCACTTACTCTATGATTTTATTTATATGATACTCTAGAATAGACAAATTCTAAGGACCAAAAATTGATCAGTGGTTGCCAGAGACTGGGTTTGAGGGGGGAATAATTTACAATACAGGGGCATGAGGGAATTTGGGGAGTTATATACCTATTTTATATCTTGATTGTGGTGGTCATTTGTTTGTCAAAATACATATTTGTTTGTATTCATTTGTCAAAACCCATAGAACTGTACACTAAATAGGATGATTTTACTGTTTGTAAATTATATCTCAGTTTTAAAAAGGGGAATAAGGTTGTTTCTTCATTTGGCTTTCTTCATTTCCACTTCTTTGTAACTTCTATTCATTGGTTCAGGGTCTTCCATTTTCTACATGATAGCCTTTGGTATGTTTGGAAACAGCTCTTTTGGTCCTAAATCAGTATTCTTAAAGTAATTTGCAGACCATTAAGTTGTGCCCATGTTCCTTTCAGGAGGTCCACAAAGTCAAAACTGTTTTCATAAGAATACTGAAACTTTATTTTCCTTTTTCACTGTGTTGACGTTTGCACCAATAGTGCAAAAGCAATTGTGGTTAACTGATGGCACCTTAGCACAATCCAAGGTAGTGGCCCCAAACTGTACTATTAGTGATTGCATTCTTCACTTTCTCAGAGGAACATTTGCACTTAAGAGAGAAAAGGGGAGAAAAGCCAGTTTCACTCAGTGCCCTTGATGAAACACTGAAAACAATCAATTTTTTAAAAATCTCAACCTTGCATACTCATCTCTTTATATTCCATGTGGCAAAATAGTGTATGCCTAAAACACTTCTGCTGTTTACTAAAGTACATGGTTATCTCAAGGAAAAGTACTTGTATGGCTGAGTTTATTTTGCACACTGAACTAACCACTTTTTTTCCTGAAACACCTTTTAATTGAAAGAACAATGACAGATAACAAACTTTGGTTATTCAGTCTTGGTTATATGACAGACATTTTCTCAAAAATGAACCTGTCACATCAAGGAAATATTGCTCATGATAAGCTTTCAAGTGAAAATTGGAATTTTTTTAGAACTTGATTCTGCCACTGATTTCATTGAGCTTAACAACTTCCCAATATTTAAAGATCATTCTAATGGGATTGGAGGTGGTATTAATGAATGTGATTTTTTTGATGGTATGTAATGAAATATGTCAACATTTGTAAGATCTGCATTCCTCTGTGAACCATTATTGTCCGTTTGACCTAGGCATGTAATAAAATCATGCATTGGTAAAAGTTTCATTTAAGGTACAAAATAGAACAATGGATTTTAATGTACTGAATGTGGAAATATTAAGGCTTTTAAAATATTGCTCCGAAATATATATATGTGTGTGCTTGCTTGTGTGTATGTATGTATGAAGCTGAATTTTCTTCATATATTGCAACCCAAACAGCTTAGCACAACTGTTTGAATGCAAGTATAGATGTTACATTTCAGCTCTTTCGTTGAGCTGGATATTAGAGGTTTTCAAAAATACCACTCTTTTTACTTAATCTTTTTAATTTTTGAAAATAGTTATTTTCATGAAAATGCTATTTGTTATAATCAGTTTATTTTGAATTAAATACATACTTAATTTTTCTCCATTTTAATTTCTGATATGGTAATTATCAATAGATTTATCTCATTAGGATTCCAATAACTTTCATGAGCGTAAAGGAGTCTTGAGAACAAAAAGTTTGAGAATTGTCCTAAGCCTTCTCTTTTCTGCATTAAACATCCCCAGGACTTTGATTTCTTCCACTTGAGTACCAGTTAATTTGTCATCTTGATTACCTTTCCAGTTTGACTGAATCCCTTTAAAAATTTTGTTACCAGAATTGCTCATGATACTCCAGATGTATGTAAAATGTAGGGTACAGTTGGGATTATTGCTCCTATTACTTTTAATCACAGCAATTCTAGGAAAGCGACTTAAAATTTAGATTCTCATACTTCTGACTTAAGTGGATTTCATGGAGAGTTAAATCCTCAGATCCTTTTTTATGTGTCTGGTTAACAAGTCATGTTTCTTTTCTTTCATCTTGAGTATATGCTGTTTAACATTATTTTAATCTGTTATTCTTAGATTTGCTTAAAGAGTATGATAACATTTGTACTCTGCCAACTGAAGCTTAATTTTTTTTAATGTTACACCTAACAAGCAGAATTTAATATAGAACATAATAAAGAAATTTTCATAGTGTTCCATGGATGTCACTACAATTATAAGTACAAGGAAAATATTGTTTTGAGCATCAATTGTATACTGACAACGTGGAACCTGTCTTTTTTTTAGGCACAGAATATGGCAGAGAAAAGTCTGGTTAGCATTTTCTAGTGTAAAGAAACCATTTTCTCATTTTTAGAACTATTTACAGTGTTGGCATTTTTAAAGAACAAGTTTTCAGAGAATAAAATTGTAGTAATTCCTGGATTACTGTTAATAAAGAATTTTATATCAGTGTACATGGTAAATTTCTAATCAGCTATTCTTAAGAATATCTTCTTTCTTAATCCACATTTGTTGTGTATAAACTATCCTTTCATTTACTCTCAGAACAAATAAGATTTTAAATAACAAAAAGATTAGATTGCAGAATCTTAAAATCTTGCAAATTTATGAAAAAGCACAGGTGATTCATGAAAACTTTTTGTGGATTGCAACATTATTATTTCCAAATATGTGATAGTTCCTACAGATAATAAGGAAAGCTTACAAATGGTTGTTCGCTTGGCCCTTGGTTTTTTGTTGCAGGAGTAGCTGTGCCATGGAGGTTGGATGAAGAATGTCTTTGCCTTTGTGCTTTATTAAGAGGGTAACTTTTTTTCCCTTTTTTGCTGCTCCCACCCCACACCCCAATCTCCTTTCAGTACATTTGATGAATACCAAGCCCAATGAACATGTTGTCTTTTTATATTCACTTAGACTATACAAAAGAGAGAAGTTAAATTTGCAATACTTTTTAAAGATTTTGAGTAGGTTGCCCCTCCAAAACAACCAAAGGGTGAATTAGAAAATACATAGGTGCACTTTTGATTGGATTTTTATATTTATTACCTTTTTAAAATATTGACTCCTTATTTGTCATAGTTGCCTTGTATTAGCTATTTACTACTACAGTTAAAATTTTAATCCCCAAAATAGAAAAATAACTATAAAATGTAAGAATTGTTACAATTTATTAATAAAAGTAATAGAAAATAAGCCTTAATAATTAGGATATAATGCATTCTGTAAAATTGTGTTAGTTGCCATCTTTCCTTCATTCTTCATTTATTTATTTAATACTTATTGAGCACTTCCTATGTGCCAGGCACTGTTACTGTATTTATATTGATACTTTCTATGGTATATTTTCATTTAGGTACTTAGTTATATTGTTTTTAAACTATTAAGTACCACCTGTTTTAACTCTTAAAGTACATAAGCAAAGTATATTATGGTTAGTTATACATGCATCTTCAACATAAATACATGTGAAAAGGGAAACTTTATTTAGTAATTTGTAAATCTCAAATCCTTTTTGGGAGGTGGGGTTGAAAGGACAGCTGTCATTTCAAAGCTTTTTTGAGAAATTATTTTATAGTACATTGCTATTGTGCAATCCTAAAATTTTAGGCATTTTCAGTAGTTTCTATAATATATTTATTTAAAAATTGTGTGCATGTAAAATAGTCATTGATCTGAATGTTGCTAATTTTGTTATATTTCACTAAACAATTTCTTCTAAATAGTAATAACACAAGAGTTAAACCTTTGATACTTGCAATAAATAATTGCTATTTGATATCTCTGTATGGTACTGGTAGCACGCTCAGCTGACCAGGTGTTAGTACTTCTTTTTTAAAATGGTTGCAGGCAGCAACAAGTTATTTAATAGGAAACTTTTGTCACTTTTACAGTTTTTAATGTTTTTTCATTGCTTGAACTTGTTCTAGGAAATTTATAAAAATGAATGATTTTTGCAGACTTTCAAGTACAAAGCAGTTATAAACAACTGCACAAGTATTTGTGTTATATTGCTTTTGCTTCCTAACATATAAAAGTTTATAGATGAATTTTTTTTAAGTTTGCAAACTTGAATTAAAAATAGGTCATTAAGAGGTGACCTGCACAAAAAGATAAAACATTTGCTGTGACTGTTTGCTTTTCTTTTAAAGGGTCAGTTTTCTTTTGGTGAGATTACTTTCTTTTGGTGTATGGCAGCGCTATCTCTGCTAGATTATTGGAAGCAGTAGTGTCTGCGATTGGGGTTATACAGCCTTCTAGCATCTCAAGTGTCTGTTTTGTCTGGACTTTCCTCACGCAGCATTCTTGTGCAAAAATTTCAAGGCTTTAGTCTGGAGTACTGGGTCAAAGGATATGTCTCTTTGAAGGGTAGACAGGAGTTTTTTATGTTTTATTCACTAAGTAGTATTTCATTTTACATCAAAGAATAGCAGCCTTTGAGAACCTACCATGGTGGCAGTTTAGCATGTGGAGTGTTTTCTTTAAGACTTTAACTAAATATATAAAATGTTTTCTTCAAGGTTTTTAGCCTACAAATGCTTATTTATATTCTTGTACTCAGATGAGGCTATTAAAAGAAAAAGAAAAAGCATTGACTAAAAGTAAATGTTAATTTGTAATATAGTTTTATGTTTTCAGAACAACTACATTTTTTTAAAATGTACTTCCCTGTGTCAGTTTTTATACTGCTTACAAGCTTTTGGGGGAAAAAAAAGTTGAATACTAATACTTAAAATTCTAAGAAAGAAGAAATGACTAAGGATTTTGGGAGGTATAAATTTTATAGGGAATTGCCTATTCCCTATTTTTTTTTCTGGGTGTGGGGGGTATTTGGGTGTGTGTTTGTGTGAGAGAGAAATTGACTGGCTTCGGAAAATATCAAAGAACCAAGTAATGAAAAAAATTAAAATTTATTAAAGTCAATAGTAAATGTTCCTTTTTCTAGACTTCTTGAGTAGGTAGGTGGTAAGTAAATTTATTATGTACCAGTAACACTAATCACATAATAAAAAGTGATTGCATATATGTTTAGAAAATTATTAAATTACATTTGACATTCCTTTCACACGACATTTATTACTAAGCATATGAACCATTAAAATAGTTTATTTTTATGTTCATAGGTATAATGTGTTTTTAAACTTTTGAAAATTTATCTAAAAAAATTAATAGTTTAAAATGGAAATGTTTCTCCTCCCCTAAATTAAGGACATAATATTAGTTTTAAAACAAATGTCTTTTCAGTTAGCTCTTTAACAATGATAATGATTAAAACAAGTCAAACTATTAAATACAGTTATTTCTTAAATAAATTTATATTAAGTATAAAACTTTGTGTTTGTTTTCCAAATTATATTCCCGGTTAATATGTTATTTTTACACATTATCAAGCTGTATAAAAGTTCTATTTATTAAATACTTACAGAAGAAATGAATGTTAAAAATAGTTTTTATACGCAGACAGGAATCATTAACACGTAAATAGAGAATGATTCCTCTATATTAAAATTGTTAAAGGAACAAAAGACCTTTCCTCTACAGTATTCAGTCATCTCTATTATCTGTGATTCTTCAGCAATTAAAGCAGATTTATTTTCCTCTTTGTTCCTACTTGGAATACATGAACAATGCTGGAGAATTGAACTGACTGGAATGTTTTATCTTTCAAAAGCTTTAAAGTTCTATGTACCAATTAGCAAAATACAGTAAAGGTTTAAACTGTTAATAGCCACAACATCTTTAATGCATAGACCTGTAGTATGCTAGGGCTGTATAACAGTTCTCCATTGTATGTCTCTTTTAAGGAAAGTAACTGTGTCAGTTCTTTTCTCCCTTTACTACCTGCTGTGTATGGAAATTGTGTATAGTACTTGACACTTGCTTTCAAGAATTTAAAATTCTTGCATATTATTATGTAGGAGCTTTGGCTCTGAGTAAAGTAGAATTGGGAATATTTTGTATTTTATATTATAGTTTTTGTCATATTTTAGAGATTACAGTTTATATGTGAAAAGACATTATCAGTGTTTAACTCTTTAATGAATCCATAATATATAAGCCTTATATTATATCTTTGGAAATTGCTCATTCTAATTTTATTCATTTAATTGAATATAATTATAAACTAATTAATAATCAACATTTATGTAGACACATAGATACTTTATCTGTATTTGATTGTGGATTTTTTTTTTTTTTTTGGTCTCATTGGTGGTAAGAAGAGTTTTTGTTTTTTGAGTTACAGCTTTTTTAATTGGCTAGCTTGCCAGATAATTTTAAAACTCAAAAATGTATCCCAATAATTACCTTATACTAATGTCCACCGTCTTATATTAAATTCTCAATTGAAGTAGGGGATGAAAGGAGGTAAAGAAATAGGATTAGCATATTTTGGTGACAATTAATATTTTTTCCTTATATCCTGTATCTCAGGCAAAGGAAAGGAGATGCAGACTTCAGAATCTGAGACTACTTTGAGTCTGTTTCTATGTTCAGGCATCCTGACTTTATATGACTTATTATCTGCTTTGATTTTAACACTTTAAAATGCCACTTGAAAGGTGGCAAGTATCATTCATACTTTGCAAGGTGGGGATGTTTAAAAATATCAGGCAGTTATATGGCTACATACTGGATGTGGTTTACTATGCCTCCACAAAACTTTGCCTCTTTATTAAAGCATACTTTATACTTTTCAAGAAATGTGTGAATGGGCTTTTTGTTCAGTTCCTCTTTTATGTTGAAAACTTCTTTCAGCTTCAGTTATATTATATTTTAGTTAATGAGGGTTTTTTTTTAATGCTTAATAAAATAAACATCAAAAATGATCGTGGCTTCCTCTAAGCAACATAGAGGACGCAGAAATACAAAATGTTTGACTGTGATTGCTGATTTAAATGGAAGGTTTAAATCTGGTTAGTACTAATTTGCAGCCATTACAATGACTGCTGAGTATATATTTGTTATAATTAAAGTCTGTCAATTAAAAAGATTTCTAAACCTAATTGAATAGATTTCTGTTTGACTTCTAAAAAATTAAAGTTCCTGACTTAGTAAGCATTATAGTAAACATTCAAGTATGGTTTCTGTGGTCTGTGCCTAGAGTGTTTAGACATTAAAACTCCAAAATTAATCATTTTTTAAAAAGATCTATTTATTTATTCCCCCTCTCCATTGTTTTGCGCTCACTGTCTGCTCTCTGTGTCCATTCGCTTTGTGTTCTTCTGTGTCTGCTTGTCTTCTCTTTAGGCAGCACTGGGAAACGATTCTGGGACCTTCCAGAGCGGAGGGAGGTGCTCAATCTCTTATACCACCTCAGCTCCCTGGTCTGCTGCATCTCTTATTGTCTCTCCTCTGTGTCTCCTTCTGTTATATAATCTTGTTATGCCAGCCCTTTGATACAGGCCAGCACTCTGCTCTGTCCGGCAAACTGTGCGGGCGAACTTGCCTTCACCAGGAGGCCCCAGGAATCTAATTCTGGACCTCCTATATGGTTGAGAAGAACCCAGTTGTTTGAGCCACACTCGCTTCCCCAAAACTACTAATTTTAAAATTCAAAAATCTGTAGTTGTTTCTGATGATCTTTCAGAGAATTTTTAAAATATTAAAAATACTACAGTACTTTTTTTCATTGTCATTCATTCAGTTTTTTGAGTACTTAGTAGGTACCATATCCTATGCCCTGGGTATATAATGAATGTATTAGTCAGCCAAAGGGGTGCTGATGCAAAATGCCAGAATTCTGTTGGCTTTTATAAAGCATATTTATT
>PVKH010019141.1:0-14936 GCA_004027955.1 Chaetophractus vellerosus
TAAATATTTTCCTATATTTCACCTCAAGATTGCTAATTTTTACCTTCAAATACTATCATTATTTGATATCATGAATCATTAATCTTTAGTGTGAAAAAAAGAAAATTAAGATAATGTCTTATTCCTAATGGAAAAACACCAATTACCACAGTGAGAACATAAGAGGAAAAATCTTTCTTGAAAATAAATGGTTTAAATGTACAATTTCTCTGAGTTTCATATTAATATTCCTTTTATAATACATTTGTAATCAAAACTCTCCTAATCCATACTTCTTTCCTTTGAAGAGAGAGTTTTCTCCAAAGCCATGTGCCATCAAGGCTAAGACAGACCTTTGTAAAGTAAACACTACAAATAACTGATATTGATTTGGACATGAGGAATGGTAATTTAGGTGGCATTGGTAAGGAGGCTTTGAGAAAGGGAAGGGCATGAACCACCCAAGACCATATAAGATTACATAAATTTCCTTTCCCCGCACATACACCCAAAAGTTCCATGACCAATTTCAGAAAGGTAATTGCCAGTCCAAGGAGAGACTGAGTTCAACGTCTCCTCCTTAAACTTTCACCTCTCTTGACTTCTGGACAAAATATATATATATTGGTAACATTGGGATGTTTCAGGAGCCAGGAGTCAAAGAAACATTACTATTACAAACCTAAATCACTTCTAGCTGGGGACACTTCCTGGTGGTTATGTTGATTGTTTGGGGCTTTGCTAAATGAGTGGGATTTTATTCAGTGGAGATAGAAATTCCAACAGCAAATAATATGAATTCTGAATCAATAGTCTGGCTTTTAGGAAGCTGATACTGCTGGTTGGAACCACACTTAGAAAATCAAGGTAAAAAGGTAGTAGCCTCCAGTTTCTAGGTCTCTCTGCCTTTATAACAATTTCTTTAGAGAGGCTTTCTCTAGCAATCCTATCTGTATACTACCTATGTTACCCTCTATCCCTTTATCCTATTTTATTTTTCTTCGTAAAACTGTGGGGGTCCAGTGGGTCCCCAGCCCTGCCTTCTGCTCCAGAAAGGAAACTCAGCCAGCAGTACACAGCTGCCCATATGCCCCAGGACACAAGTTAAAAGGTAACAAACCTCCTCACAGGAGAACAATGTGCAGATGGTATCATAGAGTATAATTTTCCCTAGACTGTATAATTCCTTCTTACAGTAACATCACCAGACCCCATTTATGTAACTGTTATGAAATGTTTTTGTTCTGAGACCCTATATATATTGCCCCTCATTTTCCCACCTCTTGCACTAACTTCATTCTCTGAACTGCTGCCTTCATAGACCCTCTCCTGTCCATAAGTCCCAATAAATAAAACTTATGCCCGATACCTTGCTGAGTGCAACCTTTGGTCTTGCAGCCACCCCAAACCATGCCCTTCAGAAGCTGTGTTACAACAAAACTTATCACTACCTGAACATTATTTTCTTTATTTGTATATTATTCTGTCTCCCCACTTCACTAGAATTTCAGCTCCCTGAGAGCACAGAATTTATGTTTTGTTCACTGCTGCATTGTCAGAGCCTGAAAGAGAATGGGAGGTGCTTAAGAAATAAATGTTTAATGAATGAAGAAAAGAAGAGTTTTATTTAAAAAGCAGGCAAATCAACAAGAGAAAAGCAAGTATTCTGCTTCTGATGCTGGTGGAAAGATTGTATTATATTAATACCCTTCTCCCCAGATAATAGTTAGTTAAAAAAATGAAGGCACTGGAAAATATCAAATGTAGGATTAGCTCCTTCACATAAGGTAACTATTTATCCTGCTTTTCTACTGAGGAAATGCCCTAGTTTGTGTAGTACAGGGCAGCAAGAACTCAAGCTGAGAGTTTCAGTGTTTTGGGCTTGAGTTGTCAAAGTTTAGAGTTTGGAGCTGCACAACCGGCTAAAAATATTCTCCCAGAAATGAGAGAGTTACAAAGGAGGGGGCCCTCAAATATACATATAGCTTTTCCTCAAATCCTTGGCTGACTATGTCAGTATAAGGGAAAATCCAAGGAGCTATGGAAAGCAATAACTTTGAAGTTAGAAAAGGCTCTGTGACAGTTTGAAGTTTTTTTGTGAATCCCAGAAAAGATCATGTTCTTAAACTAAACCATTCCTGGGCCCTTTGATTGCATCAAGGGAACTTTTGATTAGCTCTCTTGATTAGATCACTTTAGGGCCTTTGATTGGACATGAGTGAAGCATGACCCAGAGTGGGTCTCTGCTCTCTTGCTTGGGTCTTATATAAGCAGAGAACTGAAAGCAAAAACACAGAGGCAGAGAAAGACAGCTGCCATTTTACCTTGCCATGTGAGAGAGGATTAGAAAAGCCCCAAAAGACTAAGTAAGAAGCCAGAGACTGGAATCAGTGGAGCACAGAGGAACAAAAAGAGATCCCATGGAGTACCTCAATGCTGAAGAAATGAGCCCTACCATGTGCTCAGGGAGAAAGCAGCCTTGACAAGGCATAGATCCAGATGGAGAACCACCATTTTGCCTTGCCACATGGCAGGACTCTGGGATTGCCAGCAGTCAATCTCTGGTAAGAAAGTATCTCTGATGATGCCTTGATTTGGACATTTTCACAGTCTTGGAACTATAAGATTTTACCCTAATAAATTCCCATAATAAAAGCCAACACATTTCTCTTATTTTTGCATTGGCAGGCTTAGGAAAACTAAAATAAGCTCAAGAGATTTCAGCAGCTACCCACTACAGGACAGACAAGAATTTGGGGTGTACATCATGACAACTTAGAAGGGCTTGGTAAACACATTGGGTTTTCCCTTGGAACACAATACATTTAAACTAGACTATGTCCCAGGATTTGCCCTAAGATTATAGGCAATCTAAATAGTCCTGCTTTAACAGTGTTCAGAAACACATATTCAAAGAAATGAATCAATCATTTAACTGCCTGCTAGAAATAAAAAAACAAGAGTATCATAGAATGAAAAGAATATCTGGTATCTCCTAATTGTATCATTGACAAAGTCAAGGATGTAAAAAACTTCACTTAATAAGCAATGTAAAATTATGGCACAGGATCAAGAAGAAGAGCAGTCAATAGAAAGAGACCAGCAGACCAATTAATTAGATGATTGAATGATCAGACAACACCTTTAAAACAACTATCATAAATGTATTCAAGGACTGAAAGGAAAAGATAGTCATACTAAGTGACCACACAGGGAATCTGCAGAGAGATAGAAATTAAAAAACAGAATGTAATGCAAATTCTGGACTGAAAATTTTAAAATCTGAAATAAGGTTTTAGTTGATGGGCTTAGCAGTAGATTGGAGATGGCAGAAGAAATAGTTGATACTGAAGACAGATAGATAGAAATTATCCTATTTGAAGAACAAATAGATAAGAGATTGAAAACAAGGAACAGAGACTCAGAAGTATGTGGGAAAATATCAAGTGGTCTAACATATGGATACTTGTAATCGCAGCTGACAAGAAAAGAGAAATAGGAAAGAAAATGTATTTAAAATTTAATGGCTATAGTGTCCCAAATTTGGTGAAAAACATAAAATTCAGGTTTAAGAATCTCAGAGAATCCCTAGTAAAATTAATACATAGAAAACCATGACTGTACACATCAGACTCAAACTGCTTTTAACCAAATATAAAGAGAAAAATCTTGAAAACAGGTGGGAGGGGGATTTTATATACAGGGAAATAATGTTTCAAGAGGAATGACCTCTCCCAAAGAATAGTGGAAGCTTTAAAGTGCTGAGATAAAATTTTCTCAATACAGAATTCTGTCTCCAGAAGTAATATCTTTCAAAAAGAAAAGCAAAGTAAAGAGTTTTCAAATAAATAAAGCTGATATTTTTTATCATCAGACCAGCACTACAAGAAATGTTAAAGGGGGTTTTTCTGGTTAAAGGAAAATAATGACAGTGGGGAACTCAGATCTTCAGGAAGAATTAAGAGCAAATGAACAGATAAATATGTACATACATGTAAAAGAATATCTCTTTTCTGTCTCAACTTGTTTAAAAGACAAATGTCTTTTAATGCAAATATTATATAACATTGTTTTGTGGAATTTACAATATATGTAGATTTTAAATATATGACAAAATAGCATAGAAAATGGGGGAAGATGGAATTATGCTGTTGCTTTACTTTACTTTACTTTAACAAAATATAAGAAAAAATACAAAACAGAATGAACAAGACTGGACCTAGTGGATCAGAATATTGGGAGCAGTATTCAGGAATTTATATTTTATAACTTCTATGCTGACTGTGATGATCATTCATCTTTTGAAACTATAATGCAGACTTTACCAACTTCCCTGTGGTTACGAAACTACAAGACCTCTCAAAAGCCTTTCTCTCCTTCAGACAGACATACCACCCACTCTTAACAGCAGTAGGAACCTCAGATTTGTCAACTGAAAGAAGCTGCTTATGGCTTAGTGGCCTGCAAGAACTGTTATTAAAATAACCACAGTTATGAAAGCTTTGGACTATTTAAAAGTTTGCTATTTTCACTTTTATTTTACATGTGTGTTGCTAACTTTTATCTTCCCTCAATTTGTCTTCCATCAATTTGTCTATAGGCATTCAATGGACAGAGAATGATCATAATCTGATACTTCATTTTTATAGGAAAAGTAGACTTGCAAGGGAATACCCAGGTTCTCTGTCAATTAACACATGTATGACCTGAGCAAGTTTGTCATTAAGGTTTTAAGGAGACATGTTTGTATTACCTACTGTATTTATATAAAGCCAAGCCAGTGTGGAAAGAAGATGGAGAACCTGTCAGAAATTCTAGAGAGTCCAATGGGACTTGCTTTACATCATTAGGCAAGTCATGAGAGATTTGACATAAACCTGCTGCTTATGCTTCTTTATGTTACCGTCCAGTACACTGCAGCAAAAAGTAGGCAGAACTCTTCTGAAAACATACTGAAGTAATTTGTATTGTTTAAAATTTGTATTGTTAATGTCCCTGTGCTGGGCATAGAGATTACATGTGCAAATCTCAGTGTGGATAAAAAATTATTTGTAGGATACATGGATTATAAATGCTAATTTACTGTAATATAAAGACAAACCTTATAATCATTTTATAAATACTGAATTTAGATGAGTAACTTTCCAGGATGGCAGATGAGGTTTCATAATCCCAGATCTGTAATCTCATAGAAATCCTCTAGTTTCTTAATTCAATATCCTGATTTAAGGTTATGTCTACTTAATTTCTCTACATCTGACTCCCTGAGTTGGGATTTTTTTCTTTCATTGAACACAGTCTCTGTGTTAGGCCATGGGATACTATCCCCATATTTACATATCTCATTATCTATTGAAAGATGCACACAATTAGAGGGACAGTTGTTGGATATTGTGTAATGTACTGCAATAGAGAAGTATGAGCATGTAGGAAATAGCATGTCATTCAAACTTGGGAGGTCAAAGAAAGCTTCTCGAGAGATGCTATCTCTAAGGTGAGACTTGAAGGATGAGTAGGATTAGGTGAGTAATGGGGGAGGAGGGAGGAGTAGGGAAGAGTGTTCCAGAAAGAAGAAAAAGCCTTGAATTGGGAGAGGGTGTGGCAAATTTAATGAACCTACAGTACCTCCATCTACCTGAGTGAGGCAAGATGAAAAGGTTGATTAGTGAGAGAGAGGTGCAGAAGAGGAAATTAGGGGCGAGCCCATGGGAAATCTACAAGTGATGTTTAGGACTTTGCAGTTTATTCCAGAGGCAATTAGAAGTCACTAAAGTGTTTTTAAAGGAGAAAGGGCATGGCTAGATTTACATTGTAGAAAGATCATTTTGGCTGTAGGGTAGAGAATGAATGAGAAGGTAAGTATGAAAGGACTGGAGTTATGAAGACCAGTGTGGACATTGTTGCAGTACAGTGACAGGTAATGGTAACTTGAACTGGAGTGGCAACAATGAGGACAGGGAGAAGAGTGCAGGTTCTGAAATATTTATGAGGTAGAGCTATAGGACTTTGAATATGAGAAGAGTCATTGAGATCTAAATTGAGTTATATAGCATGTGAATATTAAAGGGAGCTTCATAGATGTGAATTCAACAGAACTGAGATCTCTATGAAGTAAAAAATAAGGATTAATGGAAGTAACAGAGTGAGAAATCTGGAAGGGTAAGCATTTGTCCTCAAAGAGTGAGACTTCCAAGTTAAGATTTCAGAGGTGGAGCAGTCCCAGTAATGTGAAAAACCAGAATATGGCATTGGAAGTGGTGACCGAAGTTCAGTGGAAGTAAAAATCATTGGACTAAGAAAACCAAGGAAGCGGTAGCATAGCACTGGATAGATTTCCACAAGTTTGTTGAAAAGTAAAGAGAAAATTGAGACAGAGATGAAAACCATGAGTCAGACCTAACAGCATCAGTGAATGAGAGGCAGTTATCAGGAAGTCAGTAGATGACAGAGTTGAGGAGGAGTAGAGGTTAGTATTGACTAAATGGCATCAAGGTTCATGAACCTGTGCATATTACTCAGAAGAAACAGGCAGAGAAAAATTCAGTTCAGTGCCATTCTTCTCTAGCTTGTTAAATTTCTCAGTCAGAAGCTTATTGGTGCAGTAGTTGCTCCTCTTAGTTACAGATTTGACATCTCTCTACCACAGATCACTAGCTCTGACCTGAGTTGGCCTCTGCTGATTAACCATTCTCCCTTTGAGTCCCATTTGATATCACTTCTCCTCATGTCCTATCTCAACATTTCCCCCTATTCTAACATTTATAGCTCATTGTAATGAGTGTAAGCATGTGTGCCCATGTGTGTGTATTTATATGTGTAATGGTTATTCTACCTGGATAATTTAGTGTCCCACTTTTTGCTCACAGAAATTGTGATCTTTTGGGTCCAAAGAGAAAAGAAAATGAGTGAGAACTGAGTAACTAACTATACAAAGTTAGGAGAAAACCATGGATATCAACAAGCACAGAGATTGAGATCCTAGAAAGTTAGAAAATCTCCAACAGCAGCACTGAGAAGAGAAGTTCAGTCGCTCCCCTGTTTTAGATAGACTGCTGTGCTTGAGGTCCCAGCTCTCAGGTATTCACTGTAGCCAGAATGACACCATAGTCTGCAGGGATTAATGTTTCTATTAACCAGAGCATGGGGGAAAGGAAAGTGGGATAGAAGAGTCAAATTGGACTTACAGAAACAATTTTCATGAGGGCCTTTCATTCCCAAAGTAAATGCTGTAAAAGTGGAAAGTAGAGTCATTTATGTTTCCAAATTGTAAGATCATTGAGAGAGAACACTGTGGCTTATCACCTTTTCTGTACCTTTAGGAGGTCCCTGAAATTTTATTATGGTGTTTTAGGTGTGTGTTTTCTTTTCTGCTTGGGCTTCATTGAGCTTCCTGGATCTAAGTGCTGGTATCCTTTAACAGTTCTGGAAAATCTTTAGCCAGCATCTCTTCAAATGTCTCTCTACTATTTCTTTCTGAAACTTTAAATAGCTGTATAACTCCTTTTCACTGTGTCTTCTACTTCTCTTACCTTCTCTTTTGTATCCTGGATCAGTTTTTCCTCTCCAGATATACTAATTCGCCCTTCAACTCTGCAAATGTGTTGTATAATTCTTTAATTGGGTGTGTTATTCAGGATTCTGTAGGGAAACAGAACCAGCAGGAGATATATATATATTTGTCTCACACAACATTGTGGGGATGAGCAAGTCCAATTTTCTTAGATCAGGCTGCAAACTGGGAACTCTGATGAAGATTTTTGGTGAATTTCCCAGGAGAAGCTGGCTGGCTGAAGTAGAGATGGAAATTCTCCTTTCACTGGCCCTTTTAGTTTAGGCTGGCAATGGTTCTGTTCATAAAAATTATGAAAAAAACTTGTCAGTTTTGCATGTAGCTCCCAGGGGTCCAAACCATCAGACAGTAAGATGTTCCACAGATCTTTCCTGGATAACCCCATCTCCAGTCCTGACTTCCCCTGAAATGGCTGATTGGCTCCATGTTGAGTTAAATGCTCACATGGATCACTATGCTCTGGGGACTTGCTTTCCAGAAACTCGTAATTTTCCAAACCATCAATTTCTGATTTCTTTGTGCTTAGGAGTTCAGTTCTCAACTTATTCCTTTCCTCTCACATTTTAATATAAGCTGCAAAGAGAAACCAGGCTGCATTTTCCACACTTAGCTTGGAAATTTCCTCAGCTAAATATCCAAGTTCATCACTCTTAAGCCCTGCCTTCCATGCAACACCAGAGTGCAATTTTACCAAGTTCTCTGCCACTTTAAAAGAGGGATCACCTTTTCTCCAGTTTCCAATAACACATTCATCATTTCCATCTAAATCATCATCAGAAGTACATTTAGCATCTGTATTTCTACCAACAATCTCTTCAAAGCAATATAGACCTTTTCTATCAAGCACCTCACAATTCTTCCAGACCATAACTGGACTGGAGTCCCAAGAGGACCCAAAAGGTGAGGTATAAAATGTGACCCATGAGGAAGTGTGCTACATTCCAAAAGAACTACATTGTTTTTTCAATTTATATAGCTAGAAATCAGGGGAATATGTGTGGGAATGGATAGTAAGGGTGTGGGAAAATGGTGAAAGGAACATAAAGTTGGATCAGGCTGAATTTATTGATATGGGCTCACTAAGCAGAGATTCTGGATTCAGTGTTGAAACTCCAAGGGTTAGAAAGGGCTTAAAATTTTATTCAAGTGGCTGGCTGAAGCATGGACCCAAAGATGGCTTACGTTGCCTGAAGTCAAAATGCCAGAACTGCCCTGGTATAACGTAGATGAAGGGATCTGAATGTTTAGGGAGATTGGAATATTAGAGTGGATTTGCTCAAGTAATGTCCAGAGGACAATACGTTGTTCCATAGATGACTCTCATGCCTTGAAATCTAAAGAAATATATGTGCCCTGCTGGATTTTAGACTTGCTTGGGACCCATGACCCCTGTTTTCCCTCCAATTTCTCCCTATCCTAACGGGAAATGTTTATCCTATGCCTGTCCCTCCATTGTATATTGGAAGCAGATAGCTTGTTTTCTGGGTTTCACAGGTCCACAGAAGGGGGAGAATTATGCCCCAGGACAGAGCACATGCATAACCAATTTTAATGAGACTTTGTACTAAGCATTGTTACTGAAATGACTTAAGGCTTTTTGGATATTGTGATGGAATGAATGTATTTTGCATATAGAAAGAACATGTCTTAAAAAAAAAAAAGAAAGAAAGAAAGAACATGTCTTTTTTGGGGTCCAGAGGGTAGAGTGTTGTGGTTTGAAGCTATATGCAGCCCAGAAAAACATGTTCTTAAATTTAACTATTCCTGTGGGAGTGAACCCATTGTAAGTAGGATCTTGTGATAAGGTTACCCAATCAAGATGGGTCTTAATCCTATTGCTGGAATCCTTAATAAGTGGAATGAAATTCAGACAGAGAGAGAAAGCCATGGAAGCAAGAAACTAAAATTCAACGGAAGCTGGAAGAGAACAGAGAGGCCCGGAAGGGTCACCAAGTATCTTGCCATGTGACATGCTAAGGACGAAAGACTACCAGCAGCCAGCCTCAGGATGCCACAGTCTTCGGGAAGAAAGAATCACCTTGAAGACACCTCGATTTGGACTTTTTCCCATCCTAAAATTTTGAATGAATAAAATTCCCATTCTTTAACCAGACCCATTTCATGGTCTTTGTTTGAGCAGTCAGAGAAACTAAAACATTGGGTTTCTTAACTTTAATGTTTATCTGTTCAATTTATTAAAAAGTTCTATTTTTCTAATTCAAGCCAGGAGTACTTTAAATTAAAATTTCTACTTGAGATTTCTTCAGACCACAACAATAGTGATATTTCTGACTAGAGACCCATATAAAAGTCTGCTAATGGTTATAAACCCTCATAGGAGGCATCAATTTCAAGACAGACAAGTTTCTTTGTTACTTTCTTCTAAGGAGGGGATTTATTTCTCATTCACCTTTACTCTGAGGGTTTAGCTTTTTGCCATCCACACTGTATTCGGGCTTTAGGCTTTATTCCTGCCTCCTTCTACTCCAGCCCTGCCGAAGGGTTTTCGGAAACCACTGAGACTAAAGCTAATTCTGTCAGTTATCTCCCAGAGTTCTTGCTTTCAATTCAGTTTTGGGCTTTTTATTCCCCAATTTGTGCCTGATGAGCCAGGCAATTTAAGACTTTTTATGTTAATACCAGCATTTTTTGTTGTTTCAGCTGAAGGACCAGTGTAACTAATCTGGCATTCTGCTCGGAAAAATCCACAACTTGGAAGTCTTTGAGTTTCACTGTGAAGCAGGAGGTTGTTAACTTCTGAGAGAGAAAAGATACAACTTCCTGAAATCAGATAGTAGAAGTTGCTGGAGGTAATAGGAGTGAAGAGGAGTGAAGCCAGTCAAGTCATGCGGATAAGGTGAGAATCTAGTCTTCTATGAGCGTGATTAGGAACTGAGAAAATGGCAGCAAAGAGAATGCAGGCTTGTGTTAAAGAAACAAGATGTGTGCCTGACAGGACAAGTGCATTTTATATGAAAATGGAGGGGAAAAAAATGCTTCTCATCAACAATAGACTGGGGGTGGGGGGGCTCTGCTCTCAAATATATAAATTAAATACATTTTATATGATTAAATAAATTACTCTTTAATTTAAAATCAGAAAAATATACCTATCATAATTAATATGAAAGCAAATGATAAATTTGAATCTTATCCATAAATTCAATATTTATTCCTTTCTATTCCTTGGACAGGAAAGGGAGCTCTAAAAACAAAACAAACAAGAGTGGGAATTTAACTTATCATGGGAAGTCTTTGGAAAAAGGAAAAGAAGTGAGTGGGTAGGATTAGGAAGGGCAAAGTGAGGACATAAGAATAGAAAATAGAAATGGGCACAAAGTAAGCAAAAGAATAAATGTCAAAAAATGTGAAAGGGAAGGGAGAATAGGAGAAAACACAATAAAGATAAATAAATGACTGAGAAATTATCTGGAAGAAAAAACTAGATAAAAAATATATAGAGAAATGAGGAACAGAAAATTAAAGAAGGGAAAGTGTTCAAAGGAGAGATGAGAGATGGAAACCCTGAGGAAGGAAAGGAAGTACAGTCAGCATTTGTGTGTCTGTCTTTAAGATTCGTTGTGGGGATGTAGAAGCAGGTCTTCAGAGGAACATGGTTTCTAGCCTTTGGAGACATTATCCACAGGGAACTTAAGTGTTTAATTTATTTCCTTTGTTAGCAGTATAGAACAAAATGGATGGGAAAGGAAGAGAATGCCTTTCTGGGGGCAGTGGAATGATCTTTCATACATAATGATATTTGCTTAGAATTTTTAAATTTTTTACAGGATGTGATCTCCATAAAATTCTTTAAAATGATAAGAAATAATCTTTCAAGTTACGTTAATTTGAATAAATATCTGAAGTAAAAATATTTTTCCTATTTTCCACTGACTCAGCAAACAGCTCTTGAGGACCTACTATGTTTAGTTCCCTATACAGTTATGTCCCATGAGATTTTAGTCCAGTTTTCTGACAGGATAATTGCAAGTCAGGCAGAGAAATATTAGATTCACCCATCGGAAGAAATAATGCACAGAACATTTCCAATATAACAACCAAATGATATCTACCCAAAATCATCTAAAACAGGGTTTCTTAACCTTTTTTGTTCCATGGACCCCTTTGCCAGTCAGGTGAAAACCACAGACTCCTTACTAAGTCCACACCATACTGTGTACTATTTATTAAATATATCACACCTGCACCAACACGTCCCCACAAGAATAATGTTTTTTTGAATTTCAGTTCAAGTTCACAGACCCCTTGTTAAGAATCCCTGATCTAAAACATCTCTCTGCATTAGCTCCCTCATCCTTGTACTGACATATATGGCAGCATTTGGGATCAAAGGATAAGAGTTCAGCTCTTGGCTCTTTAAATTACATCAGCTGTGGCTTCTCCAAAATGTTACTTAGTATCTTCATCTCTTAAAAAATGGGGGGAAAAGGTAGTATGTTTTGGGGGCAGTTAATATAAGAATTAAATGGACTAACACATGAAAAAATGCCTACCTTATGGGTGATACTAAATATACTTCAGTGTCTCTTCCTTCATCTATCTCTCTCCCTTCTATTCTACAGGCCCTCTCCAATTACTAATTCATTTTTCTTCCCCATTTCATAAATCTATTTCTTTAAAATAAATCCTGGATTTGTCATTCCATTCTCCCCTTTATGACTTACCCTTGCTTTCTCACTGAACCTCTGTTATTTGTTAAATTAATCTCTGCCTAGAGCCTCATCAAATCCATGTATCTTCGTCTTCATTATCCTCTTTTCCACTTTCTATTCTCTCTCACACTGAAAACTAGTATTTAGCTTTCTGGAACCCTTTCTTGGCATGGCATTCATTAACCAGGCATGAACCCAGTAAGTGGCAAAGGATTGTGGGAGGAAGCATAGGCAATGTTTTAGTCTGAAATGGACAGTGCGGTGGTTAAGAGCATGAAGTCTGGAGCCAGATCTGGTTGAAAACACACCTCCACTACTTCCTGGAAGTGTAAGCTTGGCCAAGTTATTTAATGTCCTTAGTCTCAGTCTCCTTTAATTTCCTTAAAATCCTGAGGTTTAAAGAGGATAAGTAACATAATACAACTAGCAGGGTGCCTAATACATAATAGTAGCTAACATTTATGTTACTCAGTAATAGTTAATTCATGTTAATTTGGAGATTTTTCTCAAATGAGTGATGAGAATTAAATAAAAGCATTGGTGAATGACATTACTTTGTGTTTAACTTTTCATCATATACTTTCTCATAACAATTCCATTCTTTTATTCAGAAACTTGTAAAATTCCCAATAAAAATTGTACTTTTGTGATTGAAATTCAGAAACTATAGTACATTTTCAAATATTTATGAATAGATAATAAAATTCAATCTTGAATGGTCATTTAATATGTTCCCTTTAATTTTGAAGACCTACCTAAAAATTCTATTTACTAGAATGAATAATATAACAGGGCCTTGCAGATGGAGGTGGCAGGGAGTTTTTGAGTACAAGAATGTTTTCTAACTTTCAGCATTTTGAGTATTTCTATTTCACAATTAACCTGTTATCAAGTGAAAATATATCTAGCTAGTATTCATCAAAACTCTCTTGATCTTCAGTATTTCTATATGGAAGATAGATCTTTCTGTGGTCGCCGTCATTTTAATTATAAGGCTAAAACTTTAAATTTTAATATTTGGCATTTCTACATCTGTCAAAATTCAAGTCACACATAACCATGCTATTTGCATGTTGATTAACTGCCACAATTCCCCTGTAACAAGTCTCAAATTGGAAATGAACATAAATCACAACTAAACAGATTCCTATTAGTTCCAAATCCACATATGAAGTAATTGTTGTTTTTCCGAAGGAATTCTATGGTCAATATGCAAATTATATTTTTGTTTATACATGCAATTATAGTCAATGTTGTAATTATATATGTGTTTATACAAAAAAAATTGGACTTACAAATCAATATTAATCCAAATATAAAAATAGAAAAGACCGAGCCAAATTAACCTGCAAACCTCATTCATGAAGCCGATCTAATTAAACAGTAGGGCTGCGGGATGCAGCTAATGACCACGCCCCAGCAAGCACACACAGTGGCATTGCCTTCTGCAAGGCAGGCGAGGGAGCTCTTCCCCACAGTATTCTGAACTAAGCTTCCAGAAGAAAACCAAGTGTGAAAGCCAGCCCAGCCAGAGGAAACGGCCGCCAAGTACACGCAGCATCGCCGTCATGGTGTGTTTGGAGACTGTGAGCATAATTAGGCCCTTAAGAGCAGGGGCAGAGGAGCACTTTCTCCATTCTGTTGACGTTTTCAGAGACTCCAAATGGTTTGGGAGAAATTCTAAGGTTACAGTGTCCGCTCAGAACTAAAAAATAAATTTTTTATTTTTATTTTTTACTAACCTGTGAAAATGTTCTTTATTTCATGCAAAGCTATATCATTTCTTATATTTTAACAGCTAATCAAACATTCTAAACATTCATTACATCAACAGTAAGTTAAAATACTACAAAACAACTGCAAGTCTGATTTTCTTTCAGTTAGGTTTTCTTTTTTTTAAAGATTTATTTATTTTTGTAATCTAATCTGCAATGCTATGGAGAAAAAAATAATTTGGAAATTCTACGTGGCTATTGAGGAGGAGAAGAATAACAACTCCTCCTCCCTCCCTCCACCTCTTCCTCCTCCTTCTTTTCCTTCTTCTTCCATTTCTTCTCCTCCTTGTTTGCCACCCCCCCCACACTACTTCTTTTTTCTCCCTCTCAATTCTGGCGTGGTATTAAAAAGCAAAAAAAAAAAAAAAAGAAAAGAAAAGAAACACCCAGAGGAAATAAAATTTAATCCATAGATCATTTTTAAAAAGATCTTGATACTCAGACCACAAATCAAATCATCAATTCTAATCTCTGGGTATGTGACGCAGGGACTTATATGTTTTAAAGCTTCCCAGTAATCCCAAGTGTAAGAAGGATTTAGAAACATAGCCTTGGATGGAGAATGAGTAAAATTGCTTTATTTCTTATTTTCACCCATCTACTTCAAAAATCAGATATTTATAATATTAAAAAACATGTGTGATAAACAAGGAAAGTAGATAAAGAAGGAAAAGTAGATTTGCACGAGAACCTGGAGAACTTTTGGTTCTATGTACCTTTTCTCATCTGGTCCCTCTCTTTAGAATATTCTCCTCCCTCATCACCTGGCATTTCCTGCTTTCCCTAGCTCATCCTTTAAAGCTTAGTTCAAATGTCTCCTCTCCTATAAAACATTTACCAATGCTCCCCTATGCCTATATTAAATTATCCCTCTTTATACTGTACTCCTTTAATAACTACCATTTCTTTTTTTATTATTATTACATATCCCCCCCCCCC
>PVKH010019142.1:0-14937 GCA_004027955.1 Chaetophractus vellerosus
AAATTCTGTAGGTTATTAGGTTTTAGGTTTTGTCCCCCTCCTTGGCAATTCCTTTGTAACAATAATAGACTTTCTTGACTGTGAATACTTAAACTGTACCTTCACAATATATCAGGAGACTGGGAGTGCGTGTGAATAGAATCATTCCCTAGGTGAACAAATCAAGTGTTTATGTGTTAATAGCCATTAAGATCAAAGCATAGGGTACTGGGTGACTGCAATTAAAGAATGCAAAAGGGAAGAAATAATAGAACTGTGAATCTGTCCACATATCTGATTGTTGTGTTCATTGTGAAGTCAGACTTTTAGTTTCTCCTTTTTATTATAAGGGAAAAGTTGGAAATAGTTATAATCCCTATTTCAGGAAGAAAACTCTCCTCTTTTTGATACAGCATGAGAAAAAAATCTCTTTTCACTTGATAATTTCAAGTTTAAAGATAGATTCAAAATTTTTTCCCTATTTGACTATTAAGTACTTTTCTTTTTCTGAACCTGCACACTAACTTGCAATATAGTTTTGTGAACAATCAGAAATTGTTTAGTGCTCATGTCTGTTCCATACTGATTATATCATTTCAGTTTTCCTCCCATATGAGTGTCCTTATTAAACAATGAACCTTTCCGGATTTGAGTTTATTGGGTATCAGCTTGCTCCAAAATGATGATACAACCAGGAGACAGTAATGTCTCAGTGCTCCATCTACTGTTGAAGGATGATTTTGACGGTAGTAGAAAAATGGAGCAAGTTATGGAACAAATAACTGGATGGGGGGCGGAGGGAATCACAACATATTTTTAAACACAGTATTCATACAGATAAACTGTTATCAGATAAAATAAATTAAGAATGCATATAAAATGCCTAGCTCAGTGCCCAGCATGCACTAAGCACTCAATAAATGCTAAGTCCCTTCCTTCCTCCATGAGATAGTCATTGTTTCTGAAGAATTTAAAAGCTGTGAACTCAGCTGTCATGAAAACTGGAAAACACAAAGCAAATTTCCAGATCCTCTTACATGTTATGGGAGGTGCTGACAAGATTGGTTTTGCCCATGGCTTAGAGAAAAACAAATGTTAAAGAGGAGACAACCTGGGCTTTCCAGGTTGCTGCATGTCAACAGAAATCCATTTTATAGTGTGAGAAGGCAAAATAGCACATATGCTTCAAAGACCAATTATTTACAAATTTTTGGCAGAGAACAGAGAAAGTGACTCCATTTGCCATCTTGCAAAATCAGTTGATTTTAAAATAGCAAACCTGTTGAACCATATTTTCCTTAGATGTATGTCTCTAAAGTACCTATATCATCTTGTTACCTTTTCTTCAACATCTACCACTGCCCTTATCATTATTAGCTTCAAGAACTGTTGCTCAAAGTTTCTATTAAGAATAATATTTTTTAAAAAAATCTTCCTATAGGTAGTTATTACTACACATTATAACAAGTTTCCTACCCTACATAAATAAATGGTTATTATTTCTGTGTAATAACCAATGTGATTATTAGGGAATCAGGAAATAATTTCTATTTTCATATTGTGTTGGTATAAAGATTATAATATTTATTAAAATAATTTTCCCTGGTACTCTTAATAGTAATTGCCTTCTTAAATTTACTGTTACAAGCTATTCGTGTTGGAGGTTGAATGGAAAACATTTAGCAACGTGCTGGTAGACATTTGGTTTGGCGGATTTAATATCATTCTTAAAATAAATAGAGGATGTTTTACTTGGTTGCGTTTCAACAGAAGGCTACTTGGAGCAGGGCCCTCATTGTAGGTCTCGTGCCAGTGGGGAAAGAGTAGATCATGGAAGTGACCACTCCAAATGCCAGCAAGGGTTGTAATGTCAGCAACCCAGATGCTACTCCAGTGGTTCCCTAAAGAAGCCAGAAATACAGGAGTGCATGGCATGGCATGGTTCACAAGAAAAAGAAACTTGTCTGAAAGCACAACTAGAAGTACAGTATTTTGGAGTACTCTAATTGTAGCTCTACTTCGAACAGTCTGAATCACAAAATATTGAATATTTCCAGATCGTATTGATTTTAACAATGTGGGAGAAATAATAACTAGGATTTTGCTCTGGAAGGAAAAGCCTTGGTCTTTTAGTGCTAATTATATTTTGCAGCTTGCTCTACCTTTATTCTTGAGAAATAATCACTTCATAAGCATTGTAGAAACACAGAGATCAGGAAACCGTTTGACCAGGTAATACTATGCATACTTAGTTCTAAAGTTTACTCATGTAGTTTCAGAAAAGTTCCAAACCAGCTTATATCTGACCTTGTTTTCCTTTTTTAATTTTAAAATTATTTTTAAAATTATTTTGGTAATAATGTCTTATTTAAAATATTCTGTTAATCTAGAAGCACTTCAAACATCTACCAAAATTGCAGGCTTCTGCCATATAACCAGACATGTGTCTAGGCAAAAGCTTGTCCTGAAATAAAAGCTGTTTGTAGATACATTATATGAAAGATATTGTATCTGAATCTTCAGGTATTTTGATAGTGTTGAATATTTTAAGTGTTTTCCTTTCCCAGATAAAATTATATATATATACATATATTTTTTGGGGGTGGAACATATTGGAATTAGTGGGGGGGAAAGGCTTATTGGAATTTTTAAAATTCTTATTCAAATAAGTTTATATATTAAGATTTCTGCAGCAAATGATCAGATAGTAATGTTTTCTAGTATCACCTATTTCTACTCACTGCAAATTTTCAGCAAATTTTCCAAAATTCTGTTTTAACGTATATAACTTATTTAGGGAACAATTTGGTATTTAAAGCTTATGGTTTAATTATGTAATTATAGTTTGTGAAAATTTAGAAATAAAAAGTTAACAGTATGCTACAAGCCAAGTCCTATTAGCAATGGTTTAAGTTTTGCCTATTTATCAGAATTTAGCTTATTTTTGGTTTAAGTTGTATGTAATAGTAATCATTGCATAGTTGAGATTTAGAAATATTAATCAGGCAAAGTTTATGTTTAAATATGTGATTGCTTATAATCCATCTGATTTTGCTTTAGGAGAAGGCTATTGCTTAAAAGCAGTATATGTGCACATAGCATTACTTTCAGCCAATGACTAAACTCTTTGTTAACGTACTTAAGAAGCATGATCTATATCATATCAATTAGTGGTCATGTTACATTCATCATGATTTTCATAATTTTTGAATAATTACGTGCATCATTTCTTTAATGGTATTTTGTTTGGTTATATAAATAAAAATAATTGAACTTCAATATAAAAACAAATGTAATATGATAAATTTGATTATAATGTAGGCAAGTAATGTGTATATAAAAGTGGCCTACTTTACAATGATATTCCTTCTTTTTGACTTCATATCATTAATATATTCTGGATTTGCTAATATAATCTTACATGGGCCAGAAAAATAATATTTTAAATAATATTTTTAAACTATGGGAAGCATGCATACATACAGTAGCTGAGTGCAAAGAATCAAACTGCACTGAATTCTCTAACCAGCACCTCAGATTTTATATTTTATGGAGATTAGAAATAAATATGATATAAAAGCAATTACTGTGGGTGGTGTTTGATATCATTGGTTGGATTAATGTAGCATTACATTTACCTGACAACACTGGAAACCCCCATGGCATGCTTTATTTTATTTTCTGCATATATACTTTACTATATTGAATAACTGATACTTCCAGTCTGAGAAAGTGTTGTAGATGGTAATGTAATTCTGTTTCTGCTGCATTTGAATAGATCCAAAAGCAATCTACTGAATTTTGACCTAGCTTCCCAAATATGGTAGATGGCTAGCCCATGATTCCTTGCCAGCACTATACAAAATGAAATCCTAGGTGAATTTGCAGTTTAAGCTGTCTCTTAGGTTTGACAAAGCGTTCTTTTCTGAGGAATTTAGACTGGCATCATTTCAGAGGGGGATAAGGGAGAGAAGTCCTTATAGAATTTTGGTCATTAGAAGCTTTTTTGTTTTGGTTTGTCTCAGAATGGTGTTTTCCTTTACAAATTAGCAAGGTAAAGGTAAGACTGTCTTTATCTGTTTTTTTTTTTTCACTGAAGATCTGAAAATGTTATAAACTCATGTAAGTAGTTATGGTGATTTTTAAAATGTTCTTTTCATAAAAAGTTAGAGCCAAAAAAAAATGTATTTTTAAAATAAAAAGACCAAATAAACAGAGTAGTAGTATTATCGGCCATGACAAACCAGTTCTAAGGAAAATCCAATGAGTATCAGGATTTTATTTTAGAGTAAAAAAATTAGTTACGAATGAGTAGTATCAAAATAAATATTTATATTTGAACTATGGTATAGGGCTGGCAAATTAAAATAAAACTGTCACATAAGCAATGGCTTCTTTAAATATTTGAAAGTAGTATAATGGTTAAGTCATTGATCCTAAAACTGAAGTCATTTATTTGCATTAAACACTATAGTAAATATCTGAACTGAAGCTGTAATTTATTCGTAATCTAATAGCTCAACTCTCCAGGTGAGTGTTATAAATTATCACACATAGAATCTGAGTTTAGTTAGAATTTTTTTAAAAAAAGAATAGGTTGTAAAGAAAGAGTTCTAGGTAAAATGAGTCTTTTCCCAAAAATTGTTTTAAAATATTGACACTGAAATATTTTCTGGTTCATATCCAAAAAATTGTTCATGTAAGCCTTGCCATTCTAGAAATCATTGCAGAATCATCAGTCAGGCTTTCATTGTTAAGCTGGCAATAGCTACACGTTTGCTTTGTTTTCTCTCTACTTAGGTGATGGAAAGGGTCATTCTATTTTTTATTTTCCCTAGACATGTTAGTGGATACATTAGGGAAAAAATTTGAAAAGTATAGACTCCCCAAGTTTCAGGGCCTGAAAAAAAGTTTTGGAAAAGTGTAAAAGATAATGTATAACTACTCCCCAAAGATCTTAATTGGTAGCTGCTGTAGCAAGAGGATGTGTGTTGACAGTGCCTCAGAGAAGTTATTCTCACACAGCTGTTTATTCAGATAGCATGGGGTGCGTTCATTTACATAATAAATTTTTTTTAAGCAGCAAGGTTGAGTCAGACCGAGCAGTGCTCCTTTCAATTGTTGCATTTAAACCAATAAGGTTAGGACAAGAGAATAGCTGTGGTTTGCGTTGCAAAAACAAAAAAAGCCCCGAGGCTGCATGGGCAGACCTACAAGGCTGCGCAAACAAATCGAGGGATGATGAGATTCTGCTGTTTCTTTGTCTAGGGTTCTCAGATGCTATCTGCTGCTGCTGTTTAGTGGGAAAAGAGTGCAGGGCTCAAAGCTGTTACTAAACCGAACGGTGGGAGCTGATGGCTCCGAGTTTGGGGCGAGATAGAAACTCTCCAGTGCCACTTCCGACTTTAAGCCTTCCTGTTGCAGTCCACTGTGGCGGTTTTCTCGCTGGGGGAAGCGTCTCCGCTCAGTCTCTCCGCAGCCCGAGCCGGCAGCAGCGGCCCGGCGGCTCTCCCTGTAGCCGGGGTCACCCTCCAGAGGCGCTCCGCTGCTAGAAGCGCAGGGGCTCGGCAGAGAGCGCCTAAGTCACTCGCTGGTCCTTATCCAGGAGCAAAACTATGTAAGGAATGGAGGTTTGCTAAACCAGAAAATTCGCAGGAGCACCTTAAACTGGTGGAAGCAGCAGATGTAAGCACTGTAAGTACAAGTTGACTGTTTGAAAATTGTGGTGACTGACAACAGCTGTCCTGTGAGCAAAGCCCAAGATAACAGGAGCGCTTTTATTATTGTTTTAATAATAATGGGGAGAATGATGACACTTTGTACCTAGCACTTTGTTAGCCGCAGTGTTCCATCAGAAATGTGTAATTCGTATTCCCCCAAATTATCTGAGCAGTTAAACTTGAGATAATTGCAAATTAATTGTGTTAATTACTTTGATTATGATTTATATAAATACATATAGTGCTGGGCCATAGTCTTGTAGGGAGATTACTTTGTGTCTCTTTTCTGAAATTGCTACACACACCTCAAATATTATTGAGGCATATTGAATAAGGAGGTTTATATATATCCATGACAAAGCCTGTATAACTTTTCCTACACATTTTAGGTTGGTAGGAGAAAATGAGGAAAGAATTAGCATTTTGAAAAGACAGTAGATAACAAAAATAAAATTGAGAGCACTTTTTTAAGGAAAGAATCCTTTTGCTTCAATAAACACATTTCCCAAACGTTATATTAATCAGGCTCATTTTCAAAAAGTGATATAATAAACATTTGCCAAACTAATCTTTCTCACTTACTGATTCCTTATCTGACTTGAATGGACCTTGGAATTAAAAATAAGTTTAAGCTTTTTAAATTACTATTTAAATTATTTGTCATTCAAAACCAGCATGTGGATTGCTAATGATTCATAGGCATATATTTCTTGGGAGGAATTTTTTTACACATTTAAGCATAGCGTTGACAAGAATTCAGTAAATTCAAAGCTGTCTTTTTTATTTACATGAGTATTTTTGTTTTTCTTAAAAATGACAAGGGGCACAAAAAGTTGATAGGTTAGCACATAGTGTAGTTTCATGAGTTTGGGATTGCTTTTTAAATGTCTTTTAGGGTAGGTTTTATTTTGTGTGAGGCTTTCCCCCCACTGTTTGGGGTTTGAGGACATGTACACATGAGTAGTCATGCTTTTTGCATTATCAAATATTTGGTAGTTGACTTTCTCGCTGCTTGAGTTCTCCCAAGGCCCAAAGTGTTTAGTAAGTGAGCAAGCAGCCATGGATTTTCAATCTTGAAAATTCTTCGCGGTGACAGACATGGAAGCCTAACTGAGCCCCTGTTCAATTTTAGAATGCCAAAGAGAAGTCAACAGCTCTGTGAGTTACTTAGATATGATAAATGATTTTCTCAAAGGAAAATGTCCCTTTGAATGTGAACATTTATAAGTGTACACTGGAAAGAAAAAAATTGCAGCGGAAATAAAACCACTTCCATTTAATCAGATATCAAAAGTATTTCATCCCATATTTAAGGAAATGTGATTTTGAAAACAATCCTTTAAAGCTATAGGTAGAATCAATGTGGTTAAACATTTATTTGTTCCTGTTTTTGTGGGGACTCAATTTTATCATTTTCTTTAAGCAAGATACTTCAAAAATAATAGGCGATATTGCCTTCTAAAAACTCAGCAGTCCTACTAAAGAATACATTTATGGAGTCTTGGATAAAGAAAGTAAGACAGTGTTGACATTTAAAAGATATCTACCTTTTCCTAGTTCATTTGGATATTAGGTTTAGTTATTACAATGCTGATACAATAATTGGAAATATTGATTGCAGAAAAATTTGAGCAGGAATATACTGCTTAAAAAGCAGATTTATGGCAAAGGCATTTTTGTTTTCCTACAAAATACATTTTGATTAGAAAATTGCCATTGTCTTTCAGATTTGGGAGTACTCAGGTTGAGCTGTGATTGGGCAAAATGAACTTGCCTGCCAATTTTATTTATTTAGATATGTTCAGTACTTTCACTTTGAAAATTTCTTTTCAGTTTGAAAAAGTTTTAAATTATAGTCATTTTATAAAAATTGCTTCTAGCAAGCAAAAAAGCCTATGGAAAACCCATAATTTAGGCAAGTACCTACATTTTATTTGCTCTGTGCTGCTGAGATTTAGAATCCCTTTCCATTTACAGTTTACTTTTCACAGAACATTATTAACTTTTTGGCTTCATACATGATCTTCTGTCAGATGCTTTTGATTTGTAATTTAGCAAAGTATAATAAACAGTGCAAAAGTCATGAATTTTACTCTGCATCCTGAGCTCTGTGGTAGGGAAAATGTGATAAAATGTGGACCTTGAGTCTTGTTTGATGATCTCTCAAAGCAAGTTTGCCTTCTGGAAATAATTTCTGGGGTTGAAGAGCATGGTATTAACAGATTTAATGTGGCTATTCAATGGATTGGCGAAGTACTATGTGAGGTTTAACAAAATGAGAGAGACAAATTGAACATCAACAAAAGTTACATCTGTGAAGAATTATAAATTTAATTAGAAAAAAGGCAAACTTAAAAGACCTCATTAACTAATCAGAAGTCAAAGTTACTGGTTTAGGATTCTTGAACTTAAATTCTAAGAATTTTTGCTAGCCTTTTTCTTTTTGTATTTTCACAACGGGGTGGTATGCTACTATGGGTATTCTATACAAAAAGTTTTAAAAAGCATTAAAGTGAAATGACTTCATTGAAATATCAGATGAACATTTATAATGCTATGGGAAATATTTTTGCACTCATAGAAGCATTTGAATTAAAAATACCAGATTAGGAGAGGACAAGAAATATATTAAGTTTATGGATTTAAAGCAGGAAATGTGAGTTTACTGAATGCCTAATTGTACTTTTCAGAAAATCCTAAAATACTTTCTTTTCTTTTGAATGGAACTCCTCCTTATTAATTAGTTTTAAAACACATTATAGTTTTAGACCTTTAAAGCACAGAAACTTCCAAGAGATTGTCAAACATAAGAGAAAATCAACACCAATCAGAAATAGGTGTTCTTTTTAGATAAGTCATTACAAGAGCATGTTTCCTCACTGCACTGTAATCTTGTACTACATATAAAAAACTAAAAGCATGTGAAGTGTAGCATTTTGTAAACTGTAACTAATTTTGCTCACATCTGTGTCTAATTGTTGTCTGCATTCGCATTCTTGAGAGTAGATTTATTTTTCCTGGACCACGATGTGGATTCAGCTGACCAGCCTAAGTGAGGATTAGTTGTTTTAAAGTTATTTTGATTAAAGAGTCATTTTAAAATACAGTAACACACAACACATGGTTTAAATAAGCCTTGGGACAAAAGAGTATATCTGAAGTATACTTAATGAAATGAAGATTATGGATGTGGATTTCCAAGATCGTAGTGTATGAAAGTACAGTAGAGACCAAGTTGAGCCAGCAGAAAAGAAATATCTTGTGAAAATGCATTCTTTTCAATGAGGAAATGTGTTAGAATAATTCTTACTCACTTTTCATTTAGCAATTTGCCCTTGAAATTTAAATATGATAGGTTGAACCTCAAATAGAAGTATATAACCTAACTTCAGAATTACACAATGAAACTGAAATTATATTTCCAGGATTAAATATTCTAGCTAAGGTCACAAATGGGGACGTTGTCTAACATGTAACAAAAAGTATGCTTTAAATAATCTTTCACATAATTAAGCTAAGAGAGTTCCTAAGAGTAAGTTCTCACCTATAATTTATTCCAGGTGTATAAAAGTGGAAAAAAAAAAAGCCAACTCTATCCTTGAGGTATATTGCTGCAGTCTCTAAAGGAAATAATTTAATCCTGCATGAGAACATTAAGTTTAACAAAAATTACAGAAGCATGTTATCCCAAAATGACATATCTGCAGGCATTAAAATTAAATTTTCATCCAGTCCTCAAGCATCTTTTAAAAATTGTTTTTCATCCTGCACATATTATAGAAACGCATACCTAGAAATTTCATGTAACATTACACTCAGATATTTAGACTTGAATGACGGTTTGTTCTTGCCAGAAAGGTAGTATTTCTTAATTTTATAAATCATAATTAAAAAATAACAGGACTAAACAGAAGATGTTTGGATGGATAACTTTAATGCCATTTGAGATGCTTCAGTTCTCGTCTTTGTTCTGTAACCCTAATTGATGTCAGTTCAGGTTGAATGAAAATGCACATCAAAGATTTGGAATTCTGAGTCGTTTTAAACGTTACGCAGAATGCTCTTTACTTCCAAGGTGGCACCCTGGGTTTGCAAGCCAGCAGCTCACCTTTACCTGAGCTTTATCATCTGCTCTGCCTCTAGAGGCAGACCTGGTCAGTGAAGTTCCAAAATATAGATTCATCTAGAAACAAAAGACTGAAAGGCTGGTTAACTGGGACATTGAGTTGATTGTTAAACTACCCAGGTGGAAAGGATGGAGAACCTAACCAAGAAAAGTGAACTGCTTTTTCTATTTTAACAGGCAGAGATGAATAAGCACTCACTGAATTGTAAATTGACCTGGGTCAAGAACACTTTGCTCAGTGATGTGACTTTTAGGATGAAAACTTGCCTTTGCCATTTAGAGTTAGCCCAGCACTGCCTGAAAGTTGCCCAGAAGCTCTTTCCGTGAATGGTAAATGACAAATCATAAATGTAGAAGAAAATCATGATGATAAGGATAAGAAACTGTCAGGAGTCAAACGGGTGGGCGAGAGTGCTAATTCGGCTGGTGATAACAGAAGATGAAAGATCTTCTGAGGATGCTGGAGGATTAATGCTTGAACTACTTCTGTTAAACATGCTCATTTTGTTAATAGCTATTTTTTTTCCCCAAGCACCTTTTCCAAGCTGCCTGGGCCAGGCTGCTTTGCATGCTGATTGGGGGAGGGGTAATCCGTTTGCAGCTGTCATAGGCCAGTGATGAATCACTATCCCGTCATTTGGCTGCCTTCCCCTGACAAGGGGGAGGGAGGAAGGTAGACCTGCAGGAGGAAACAACAGTTGAGACCTCAACTTAAAGACAATATGCCTTTCACTGCTGCAGTATCCTCCTTTTTCTCTTTTGGTTAAAAGAGAGCATTGTCGCTCCCAGCCATGTGCTCTGTATAATTAAGACCTGACACTGAGGCCGAATAACAACAGCTTCTAATTTTTTTTTTACCCCCTGATCACAGGTGCAAACATCTCAAACCAGTTCAGATGTTGCTGTTTCCTCACGTTGCAGGTAAGGATATTGTTGATATTTGACGTTTCAGGAGAGGACCTTTCTATGACCCATATCTATTTTTGTCTAGCATTTCTTAATTATTGCTATTAATAGCGAGAGCCTCGTTTGGAAATTACTTAACAATCTGTGTGTGTGCTTGTAAGAAATTTTAAATAGGTAGAAGGGGAATAGGAGCTTTGGTTTGAAAATGATTTGGGGTTATAGTTCCTGGTGTTAGGAAAACTGTGAATGTGTAATGAGAATTTTAAGAGGAAAACTGGATTCCAAACCCTTTCTCCTTTGAATTCAGAAGATTTTTGGAAGTGAAGTGGTTCGTGTTAAGCAGTTTGAAAAACTGCTAACTACAGTCAATTTAAGTGCACCCTCCAAACGAAAATGACTATTACTTTTATGAGCTGGGGGGGTGAGTAGCAAACCGCATTAGCATCATATATGTAACGTAAACCTGACCCCCCCCCTCATTTTTAGAAAGACACAAGAAGCTTAAAATAAAATGAATGTGCTTTAGAATTTTAAAAACGTGGTTGTCAGAAAATAAAACAGTATCTAGTTGTGTTTTTAGTGACTTTACATAATTCTCCTCTTTTCGTTAATAGGGTAGTAAATATAAGTGGACAGTTCTGAAATTGTGAGCACAAATAGTGGCTTCCGTACCTTTCATGGAATAATTAACTGCTGTGTCTATGAACTTTCAGGGGGGACTTTAACTGTTTTTATAGGGTAAAATGCAAAATTATAGCATTAAAGTAGAATTGTTCTTATTTCCCAGAGTAGGTGACAGCTGAGGTATTTGTGAGTGCTAATGCTTGCAGGGACTCACTGTATGTTGGCCTTATCCCTTTTCAATTGGGCACACTGTATGTAATCCACAAAGCAAACAAGTGAGCCTACATCAAAATGTTTTAATGCTGCATTTGTTTCAAGGGAAACAGAGGAACAATTAAGTAGTTTGCCAGAGTAAACACATGCATCAGGACTATCTCATTCCCTGTCACTAGACTATAGGCTTTAAGTGTTTTATTTGGTTTGGAGACCCATTAAATTACAATGGGGAGGTAAATTATAAGGGAATTCCTGGTGCTAATTTATTAGATGAAACAGATTCCATAGAAAAGTGAACTTTTTCCTATCGTATGTTTTTCTTTTGGAAAACTAATGCCTTTAGTTTAGTGTTTTTTTTTTTTAACTAAAAAGAAAAGCATGACTGCATTTCTTCCTTGGAAATTAAAATATATGTAATTATCTCACATTTAGATCTGGTTACTTCATGTGCTATGTAAGAGAAAAAAATTAGAAACACCATGTGAATGTTTGACTGACTAGTTAAGACAAATGACATCTTTTAATAATACCTGTTATAAAAGGATGACTTAAGTCAAAATGCAAGATAAACTATTTGGAGTCTTAAGAAAAGAGATACAATGGGGCATTTGTGCGAGTGTATTTTTGAAGGTGTCAAGTCGTTAGCGCATTAAATAGTAGTATTATGAATTTGGTACATCTGTCCAACGGAAGGCTTCTTGTCTTTAGGTCTATGGAAATGCAGGATCTAACCAGCCCGCATAGCCGACTGAGTGGTAGTAGTGAATCTCCCAGTGGTCCCAAACTCGATAACTCTCATATAAATAGTAATTCCATGACTCCCAATGGCACCGAAGGTGAGTGTCTGCCTTCTGACTGTTTACTTTGCACCTTGTTTCTTCATCAGTATCTACTTTGTTATTATTAGATTGTTATGATTTCAATTGTTAAGTCTATGAAATTATTGTACCTCCTGCATATATCTCCCCTTTAGGTAATTTGGCTTATAAATCAGTATTCATTGTTGGGTAGGAGCTGTACACTGCAAAGCTATAACATTACATAGCCTGGTTTTATTTTGCACATGTGTGTGTGTGTGTGTTTATATATACACACACGAGTATATAATATTTTTAACCTTCGAGTGTGTTTAATCTCCTTGTTGATCGCAGCACAGTATCAATTTGCATTGTTTTGCTATATGGGCAATGAAAATTTTGAAATATTTTCTTGATTTTACTTTCCCTTTTGTTATTAAATATAACCATATAATTATTGGACTGGATTGTTCCTAAATATCAATAAAATACTGTGTATGCCTAGAGTTCTTGTGGCTCTGGCCATTGAAATATATGTAAAAAAAAAAACCTATTGTTACAAAATAAACCACCTTATTTGGAAGAATCACGCACAATTAATTTCCTTTTTAAGAGATTAGATAGTATACTTGAAACATTACTGTTACAATTAATCTTGTATATTATAGATGATGTTTATGTAAATTTTATATAAATAGAAATGCTCACTTTAATCCATATGTATCTATAAGTATGGTTATAGGTATATATTAGCTTTAATGCACATTTAGTTAGGTTCTATACACATTTTTTAAACTTCACCATATGGAAAGATATGTTACATGTTATGCTGTATTTCTACTCTAGTTTGTTGAAAGACTAAAAATATCTTCACAGATATTTTTGTTTATTGATTCCTTAGCCTCAGAACCTTGATGAACTCAGAGCATAAATTTCATTTGAAGCTCAGTGAATTATACATCTTTGAATTCCATCCATAGACAAAACCCTTAACCATCATTTCCTAATCACCATGGTGATATTTTACCACAGTTTTGAAATGTTATAAAATTGTTTGGTACAGTATTCCAATATTTATTAAGGAAGACTTTTAAAACTAGTAACATTATAAAATTTCTGATACTAGATAAATTATAGAATCAGTCTTTTCTGATATGATACATCTTAATTTTTATCCTAACTCTGATTGTTTTTATGTGTAAATATTGTATTTTCCTTTTAGAGTAAATGCATTCATTTCCGTTGTTTACAAAAAATGGCCACTGTCAAAAGTGGAAACTTCGCTTATCTAGCAAAAAAAAAACCAAAAAACTAATCTCTTGATAATGTACCTTTTCATCTGAAAAGGATTTCTTCCCATTTTGATAGGCAATTGTGAAGAAATTATTTATAGAAAAGCAATTACAGTGTGTAAGTTTTATAGAGCAGTCTTCTTTTCTCTGTCCTTGGAATTTCCCTTCAGGTGAAAGCATGACTGCTGCATGCTGTAGTCTGGGGATGTGCAGTTACACGGCCCACTGCAGCCCGTGTCACGGTGGGCTCCAAGCAAGTGTTAGCATGCAGGGTGCTACTCATGGGAGCTTTGGGGCTAGGGGAGAAGATCCAGGCCTGTCATTGTTGTTTACATCCCTGTAATGTCCAAAGAAGACAATCCCTTTAGTGGGAAAAATAAAGAAGACTAAATATGTTCAATTGTTTTGCTTAATAGAATATACCAATACAGTTTTGGGAGAGGAATTATGAAATGATTGTAGTTCATTTCTTTGAATGTGCAGAAATTAAATAGGGGTTAGAAACTTTCATCTTCTCACCATTTTCCTGGCAGATCGTCTCCTAAAATATAAGAACCACACAGTATGGAAATAGAGTATGTCTTTGGGGACTGCCTCCTTGGATGGCTTCGTGTGAGTGATGTGTGGTTTGTTTTTTAAGGGCATGCGGAGCGATATTTCTGAATATTTACATTTAATAATTTGAGATCACGTTCATATTCAGGAGTACTGCATCTTAGAAGGTCTTTGCATATCTTAAGTTTGAAATAATAAGATATTTTAGATAATTACGCAATCTGTAGAACTCATTCAATCTGGCAAATACTTAGAAATTATTCTTTATCCTAAAAATGTCTGTTATCTTATATATTTGAAATGAATTTTTAAGACATGACTTTAAACATACACAGTTACTCATCTCACCTTGTTTTTAGGCATTCTTTATTGTTGTACTTTGCAAGGGTTGTGATAGAAAGTGAAGTTAGAAGATAGCAACGTAAATTATCTAAAGAAAAAAAATGGAATTTTACTCAATCTATTGAGATATTCAATTCTATTTTAATATGCAGCTTGAAAATATGGACTCAGACTTTCTTCATAACCCATGTTACAGGCCCATTAGTTGCAAATAATATCAGAAGGTTCTAAGTTATTATAAAGTCAGTGACTCAATTTATTATGCTTCATATATGTTCCATATTGTATTTGTTTCATTCCTCTTGATCACCGCTAGACAAGTTAAATTTAAAATTAGTTAATTCATTAATGCTTGGTAAGCCTCCCTGGAATATAATCAT
>PVKH010019143.1:0-14937 GCA_004027955.1 Chaetophractus vellerosus
TTATTCTTCAAAAATTGAAACTTTGTGGTTACCATAGGTTCTGAGGGGAGAGGGAGGGAAGAATAGAATAGATGGAACATAGAGCATTTTTAGGATATTAGAATTGTTCTGTATGATCATGGCAATAATGGATACAGGTCATTTTAAATTTCATCAAAACCTATAAAATTGTACAGTCCAAAATGTAAACCATAATGTAAACCATTGACCATGGTTAGTAGCAATGCTTCAATATCAGTACATCAATTGTAACACATGTATCATCTGCATGTAATATGTTATTAATAGGGGAGAGCGGGAGGGGGAGGACATTGGTTATATGGAAATTGTCATATTTTCTATGTGACTTTTCTGTAACCTAAAGCTTCTTTGAAGATAAAATGAAAAAAAAAAGATACAGGAGGAATATATGGAAGAAAATGTCATTGTATATACAACAGATTTTACCATTATTAAAGATACAATCTCTAAAAAATTTTATATTATTGCAAATTAATTTTTATATTTGTTATTTTAAAAATTATTATTATTTCATTTTAAAAATAATTTTCTTTATTTTGTTGGCTTTGCTTTTGCAGAGGTTTTGGACTACAAAAGGGTCACAACTGTGGCAGGGTAGGACCACTGGTGTGGGGTATCGGTGATGGGGTTATGTATGGGGCGGGGTGTGCCTGAGACATGCCTCTGAGGCATATGAATATGTTCAAGTGTTCATGTGTCTCTGTGGGTGGAGATCCACACAATAACTGAAAGAATATTGAATTCCCATTCTGGGGAGTTCTGCTATACTCTCTAATAGGATGGCAAGAATCCCTCAAGTACAAGGACAGTGCCTAGTAAAGGAAGACAGACCATTACGCCAGGCCCTTGATATTGACGATTATACTTCTGAACCTTTATTTGTGAAATTGAAATTTAGCCTAGTATTATATTTTGTGTAAGAGTTACCTCCTGAAAGCCTCCTTGTTGCTCAAATGTGACCTCTCTCTAAGCCAAACTCAGCATATAAACGCCCTACCTTCCCCCTCAGTGTGGGATATGGCTCCCAGGGATGAGCCTCCCTGGCACCGAGAGATTATTATGAAGTGCCAACTAGCAATGCATCTGGAAAAAGACCTTGGCCAAAAGGGGATAAGGTAAAGACAAATGAGTTTATATGGCTAAGAGACTTCAAAGTGAGTTGGGAGGTCATTCCAGAGGTTACACTTATGCATGTCTCAGCAGAATCTCATTGGATCGCCACAGTAAACAGTGCCTCAAACAGGGGGGCTCTTGAGGGCTCTAGAGACATCCAGACACTAAAAGCAGGGCATACAAGCTCAAGATTTGGCACTCTGTCAGTGGGCCTTTCTTTGGAATTTATGCCCCCCAGTGTAACAGAGTTAGTCTCATTTATAGTTTCCCTACACATAGCTCTTCTGCCCCTTTTATTTAAACCTATAATTGGGACTATACTTGTTAAATATATGTCCGAGAGACTTAAATCTTTGGTCTGTTCATGTGCCAGCTGAGCCCTGAATCTCAGCAGAGTTGCAACACCTACTCTCTAGTTCATTGGACTCACCCAGGACAACTAACAAGGAGATGATGTTGGACAATGCCCATCCCAAGGAACATAGAGTGTCTGCAACTGCAAGAAAACGCTCCATCCATCTGCCCCATAGGATCTAAGCCTCCTCTCAATTAGAAAAAGAGTGGACATCACTATCCCAAAATTCTCAAGATTGGGGAATGAACAATGGACTGAAGTAGACTTATTATTATTCTATTATAGACATTATTATTCTAGCAATTTGGAAGAATTTTTATCATTGATATAAATGCAGTGGCCATCAGAAGTTCTGAGGGGAGGGAGAGAGAAAAGTAGGTGTAATATGGGGGCATTATGGTACATTGGAATTGTCTTGCATGACATTGCAATGATGGATACAGGCCATTACATATTTTGTTATAACTTACAAAATTATGTAGGACAGAGGGGAAACTATAATGTAAATGCTTCAATATGTGTTCATCAATTGTAGCAAATATACCACACTAATGAAGGATGTAGTTAATGTGGGAAAGTGTGGGAGGAATAGGGAGTGGGGCATATGGGAATCCCCTATACATTTTTTGTAACATTTATGTAATCTAAAGCTTCTTTAAAAATAAAAAAAATAAAAGGTTATATTTTTGATGAAGTCTAATTTATCATTTTTTTTCTTTCATCACTTGTGTTTTTGTTGTCATATCTGAGAAAACACTGCCAAATCCAAGGTCATGAAAATTTATTCATCTGTTTTCTTCTAAGAATATTATAGTTTTAGTTCTTACATTTAGGTTTATGATCCACTTTGAGTTAATTTTTGCATATGGTGGAGGTAGTGGTCCAAATTCATTCTATTGCATGCAAATACCAGTTGTTGTGGTATCCTTTGTTGAAAATAATACTCTTTCCCCATTGAATGGTTTTGGCACTGTTACTAAAAAAATCAATTGACCATAAATATAAGAGGTCATTTCTGGATTCTAAATTCTCCTCCATTAAATTAAGTCTATTCTTATGCCAGTACCACACAGCCTTGATTATTGTACCTTTGCAGTAAGTTTTAAAATAAGGAAGTTTAAGTCCTCCAACATTTTTCTTCATTTTTGCGATTGTTTTTGCTAATCTTAGACCTTTGCATTTCTATATGACTTTTAGGATACGTTTCAATATCTGTATACAAGGCAGCTGGGGTTTTGATAGGGATTACATTGAATCTATAGATAAACTTGGGAAGTAGTGCTATCTTAACAATATTAACTCTTCCAATTCATGAACATGGGATGTCTTTCAATTTATTTAGGTCATTTTTAATTTTTCAATGATATGCGGTTTTCAGTATAAAAGTCTTTCACTTATTTTGTTAAATTTATTCCTAATATTTTCATGTTTTGATGCTATTATAAATGGAGTTCTTTTCTTAATTTCATTTTCAGATTGCTTATTGCTATTATATAAAACAACAATTGATTTTTTATATGGTATCTTGCAACCTTGCTGCTGAACTTACTTATTAACTTTAATAGTTAGAGTTTTGTGTGTATGTAGGTATGAATTCCTTAAGACTTTCTATATACAAGAGCATATCACCCATGAATAGAGATAGATTTAACTCTTCCTATCCAAATTGTATGATTTTTACTACTTTTTGCTGCCTAATTACAGTAGCTAGAATCTTCAGCACAATGTTGAACAGAAGTTGCAAGAGCAGACACCCTTCTGGTCTCCTTGATTCTTAATTACACAAATATACTTTTCAAACTATTTGTCTCTCTAGGCTGTGTTCTGGATGAGTTTTGAATTTATTTCTTCCAAATATCCAATTTTCTCCTCAACTGCCTTCAGCCTAGAGTTCATATTATTGGTTTATTTTCTTATTTTAACTTCTCTTCTCTTTTCTCTTGTCTTCTCTTTCTTCTAAAATCTTTACCTGTGTTCACCCCTGCCTATTAGTTACATAATTTATTTTTCTTTTTTTATAATGGAAGATTTGCTTCATTTAACTCTTTGAATATATTAAATACACAGATTTTATAATCATCTGTTCTAGAAACATAATATCATCTGTAATTAACTGGGTTTTCACTTGATTTTGTAGTCTGTTTTCTTAGCATTAAATCTCTTCATATGTGGAAATTTTGGTTTGAAAGCTCAATTTAAATGGTAAGTATTTTTGTTTTTGTTTTATTGTTTCCTCCTTTTTTCTCTGTCCTTATCTCTCCTTGCCTAATGATCTTGTAGATGCTGTCCCCCAATTCCCTGGTCTCCTGGTCTGGTATCTGATCTTATAACTGCCATTTCCCATAAGCACATTTATACATATACACACCTGCACACATACATGCATATATACATATATAGACATATACATATATATGTATATTCTTTATCCCTTTTTATTGAGTCCATTGTCCAAAACCAGTCATGTTTGCCCCACTTAATTGCAAGGAGGCTGAAGACAGGGCAGAGAAGATGAAATATTTGGAGAACATCCCTGTCCCTGTCATGTCCCCCAAAATATATGCGCACTCTGACCTGCATATTCCAACTTCTCAACTTCATCACATCAACCTTTACTTCATAGGCATGGACAACCTTTTTGTGTTACCCCCAGTCCTGTCCTGTGTATAAACTCCAGTAGACCCCTTGGAGAGCAGAGGCCCGGAGTTGGTCAATTGGTTGCACTGGCTCCATTTCACCACTAACATTTTCCCTAGCCACCTATCTTTTTAGAGGTCTAACCAGTCATTATCCTCCTTTTTCTGTGAAAATTCCTATCAATGTCCAAGGTTGGTTTCAGGATTTCTCCCAATAACCCAAGACTTCCACTCTGGAAAATGACTTTATTGCCCTCAAAACTAGTAATTTTCTAAAGAGCATGTTATGCCCTTGTACCACTGTCTACAGCCTCTTGGCTATATTGTGGACTCAGAAAAGAACATTGGAGTGTAATTCAGAGTTTCCCTTCTGGCTCTGAGTTTAACCATCATGACAATAATTGGCTAGTATAATGGTATTTATCATTTATTGTTTGCCTGAAATGTGTTTATTTCTGTTTGAAGCATAGTACACATACTCCTTACAAAGATATTATAAAGCAATATTATTTTTCTCTTTTGATAGATAAGAATCAGAGAATATAAAGCACATACTATCTATGGTGAAAACAAAAATCCTCCTTTTTCTTGTAGTGCAGCAGTTCTGAAAGTGTCATCTGGGGACCCTGGGTCAAACTATTTTCATAATAATACTAAGATTGTATTTTCCTTTTTTTCACTCTAATTCTCTCAGGAATGTACAGTGGGATACAAAAGATTGGTTTCAAAAGCAGATAAGAGCATCTAGCTGTCTCTATTAAGCCAGGCATTATAGAAAATTGTGAAACTGTAAAACAATGTTACTTGTCTCACTCATTTTTTAATTCAGAAAATATCTATCGAACATATATCATGGGTATAACACTGTAGAAAGCATAACAATCTTCTATAACACTTTTTAACCTTCATTAGAGAAGTTGTGGGTTTACAGAACAATCATGCATTAAGTACAAGATTCCCATACACCACCCACCACAACACCTTGCATTGGTGTGAAACATTTGTTACAATCGATGATAGTTCATTTTTATAATTGTGCTATTAATTAAAGTCCATGGTTTAACTTAGGGTTCACTGTTTGTATAGTGTAGTTCCATGGATTAACATTTTTTTTTCTGTTACCATATATACAATCTAACATTTTCCCTTTTAATCATATTCAGATATATATTTCAGTGCTGTTAATTGTGTTCACAATATTGTGCTACTGTCACCACCATCCATTGCCAAAACATTCCCATCATTTCAAATAGGAACCACGTACATTTTAACCCTTAATTTCCCACTCCCTGTCCCTACCCTGTCCCCTGGTAACCTATATTCTAGATGCTGACTCTATGAGTTTGCTTATTCTAATAATTGCTTCAAAAGAGTGAGACCATACAATATTTATCCTTATGAGTTTGGCTTATTTCACTCAACATCCATGTTGTTGCATGTATCTGGACTTCATTCCTTTTTAAGGCTGAATAATATCCCATTGTATGTATATTCTGCATTTTATTTATCCATTCATTTGTTGATGGAAACTTGGGTTGCTTCACTCTTTTTTTTTTATTTTGAAACTATAGTATTTTTCCATAGAAATATGTTATTTTCATGAACATGTAGCAGGTTTATTGTTGTAATTTTAAATTAATTAATAGATAACTATTTTTAAAGTTCTCCATTTTTACATCTGATATAGTAAATATCTATAGATATAACTCACATAAAAATTCCCTTTGCGGTCCTCAATAATTTTTAAGAATGTAAAGGAGTCCTAAGACAAAAAAAAATTTGAGAATACTGTCCTAGAGTATTCCTACTCTCCAGAGATAAATGTATTAGTGGTTTCAGGTATATGTCTTTCTTCCTAGGTATAAAAGAACAAAAATATATATATACACATACACACATACATGTATCTTTTTTCTTACAAATAGAAACATATTATATAGCTAATTTAAATGTCTTCTTTATTTTATATGTATTGTTATATATGCCTGTTGTGTCTTCCTTCTTTCTAGAAATTAAAAAAATATATATTTCAATTCTTCAAGAAGCTTAGAACCTAGTATGAAAGGTAGATTTGTGAGAATCACAGAGATAAGGAAAAATGGCACCAGGTTTAGAGGGGACAGAAAGTGTCCACATAAAAGATATCTTAAGCTTGTTTTGTTTCATGACTTAAATCCCTAAAAGAATAGTGTGTATATAAATACCTGAACAATTTTCATCCAGGTATTCTATGATTTGACTTCATTTAGTATTTACTCATTTATTCTTCTGGATTCATTTTGCTGAGATATAAGTAACTGGTTTCTCAATTTATTATCCAATGATCAAATTGCAATTTAATCAATAGCCTTTACTTTCCAATTCTTTTGTGATACTAATTGTATCATTCTGTTCCAATGATCTATTTCATTCTATGATACAGTTAGTAACCAAGCATTTTTGTATATATCATGTTTGAATATTGATAAAGCAGGCTACTTTTGAAGTTCTTTGATTGTGTGACCTGCTTATTTTTGCAAATGAAATTTAGAAGCGTATTCTGAAATAGAATCTTGTTGGGATGTCAGCAGAATTGTGTGTAACCTGTAAATTAACTGCTGGAAAATTATTATTGAATTAGTTTGGCATTTGTAACACTGGATGGGTGTGACTTCCAGCTACATGCCATAGGGGAGAAAAAAAAGAGTATACATCAGGGAGTACAGGCTGGGAACCAAGGAAACAATCAAAAGGCTGTGGTCAATCCTATAAAGAGCAGCAAAGGAAAAACAGCAAAGTTCAAAGCCAAAAGTCTATAATTGAAGTGTTCTTGAACAGAGTTCAAGAAAGCAAGGGAGGGGGCCGGCTCAATAGCCCAGTGGATAGGGCGCCGGCATACCACATGGGAGGCCCTGGGTTCGATTCCCGGGGACCTCTCCTAGCGGGCAGACCGCCCTGAGAATGGCAAGCCGCCATGGGCGGGCCAGAGCCGCCGTGGGCAGGGCAAGAAGCTGCCACAGACAGGGCAAGATTCGCCACGGGCAGGGCAGGTCGCCCGCGGATGGAGCGCAGCCAGCCGCGCCTGCGCAGTGACCACTCTCGGCGTGTCGCCGCAGCGGGGGGAAGGGGAGATATGTAATAAAATAAATAAATCTTTAAAAAAAAAAAAAAAAAAAGAAAGCAAGGGAGGAGAGAGGTAGAGAGGTAGCACAGGGTGTTGGATAGAGCCTGAAGCTTTTCATATATACTCTTTTTATCAACAATACGCTGGAATATTACTTTTTTTTTTTAGTTTTGACTTGCAATTAACAAATCAAAAAAACTTAATCCTATTAGTTTTTTTTCAAGTCCTTGAAAAATTTTCTAACTATACAGTTATTATCTACACATAATAAAATATTGTTCTCAATCATTCCAGTATTTACTGTCCTCATTTATAGGAGCAGCCAGACACAGCATCACTGGCGAGACATCATATCCATAAGCGTGAGCACTGGTGCCACTGATGATGACAAAGCACCTTCATTAACTTTGGGCTGCAGAGGTACATGCAATCAGCAGACCTATGAGACTTTTAATGCACACATGAGAGACGCTCACTGGAGACTTCCAGAAACAATCGAAGAAGAATTTGCAAAGTGGGAAATTCCTAATGGTAGGTGACGGCCAGAGTCAGATAAATCTATTTTATTGCCAGATCCTGTTTGTTACTGCTCATATGCCAGAGAAACATGGTGTAAACAACATCAACTATGAAAGCATACAACAACTGAACATGAAATGATGAAAATGAAAAATGAAGAATTATAAACAGAAGAAGGCAAAAAGAATTAGAAACTCTAAGGGAAAAGATAAATCTGAAACATCAACCCTAGAGAAATGATATTGACAATTTCAAAAGAAACTAACAGGCCTAGACATTACCTTGGAAAACAATGACAAAGATTAATGCTTCCAGCCTACAGAAATTCAGAAAGTGAGATTTTTCCTTTTTAAAAATTTGAGGACACACCTGGTATTGTTATCTTCATATTAAGGCAAGTAATAATGTTAGCAAAAAAAAAAAAAAGCTACAATTACCATTCTTGCATAAAAGAAAGAATATTTTATAACCAAAACTTAGGAATGACATAAGCTAAGAATAAAAAATAGTTTTATAAGTTGAATACACTTATCTCTATTACAAACCAATTTTATTGACCAGATAGTTCTCAGTTAGCCACGGAAAAATGTTAACTTCATTAGGGATTGGCACTGGCACACAGACCAGTATAAGGATGTCGCACCAGGAAGATAGAAATAATATTTTACTACTTTATGGCACCTGAATGGATACCACAACTAGAACAGAGGTCAACCATACACAAGCAGCTGAAAATAAAACGCAAGGAGGTATGTATACAAGCATAACATGCATTATGATGGTACCAAAGAAGATGTGAGAAAAATTAGAACATAAACCACAATTATGAAACCGATCTAAAACAATTTTCCTAAACTGATAAAAACCATGAGTCCTAGAGTTTGAGAATGCTTTAACATGTCTTCCAACATTACCATCAAAGGAAGACAGATGGTCCCCAATGTACTACTTAATTTTTCAAATTACAAGTTCAAAGAACTTGTACTACCAGAAGTTAGGATGACAGACCTAACATTCAAAAGTGGGAAAAAATAAAATTTTCACTTTCATAGCTCAAAAGTGAGAGGGCTGAAGAGTCGAGGGAAATACTAGAACACTTACAGAATATGCATTCTCACCACAGATCAATTTTCTTGCTAAGTTGCTGTTTTCTTTAAAGGAAAAAGAAAAACATTTGTAAAACCACAATAAAAGAAAATTCCCTGCCTCTGATGAATACTATAAGGACTAATTGAGCTAGTTTAAGAGAAGGAAGTTCATTGAAAAGATAGTAGTCAACATCTTAACATGGATGGGCTAACATCAAGAGATAAGTGTGAAATAGAAAATATACTTCAGTAACTATAGAGTCTCATAACAGGAGCCATAAAAGGTGTTAATTATCGAGGTATTATAAGGAAGATTAGATGCAGGTGGGTATCAGAGTGGTTTAAAAAAAAAGGACTAAACAGTAAAATGAATTAAATAAAAACACTAGCTCTCCATCAGGGCATACAAAGATTTCTTTTCAATGTTAATTATAAGCAGGCATCAAGATCGAAAGAAGTTAGTTAGGTATTATGTTTAGGTGTTTTTAAAAGTTCCTAGCTCCCCATGGAGGGGACTGAAGAAATATTTATGCATTTACCCTTTGACTCAGCGATCCCAGTTCTAGGATTTATCCTGAAGATACTCTCTACCAATATAAAACAATATATGCACAAGGTTATTCATTGCAGCATGATTTGTAATAGTAAATTCTATGGGGATTTGGAACAACCCAAATTACTGTCAGTAGGATAGTGGTTGACTAAACTACATTCACCTAATGAAATACTATGCAGTCATTAAAAAAAGCAATTAGGAGGACTTCTATAGTTTAATACAGAGTGATTTCCATTTTAATTATTATGCTTAAGTGAAAGAGAAGGCAAAAAAGAGTACATATGGATCATATTCCCTCTAAGAAAGAGAAGAAAATAAGAATATGTAACATGTATTCACTTTTGCAAAAAGAGCCATGGGGAGGATAAATCAAAAACAAATGACTATGATGACCTAAATTGGGTGGTGGCCACATGGTTACCTAAAGTGTATGGAAATAGAGTGAAAAGAGATAAGGTGGGAGTATCAGAGTATACCTTTATCTGAATAAATTTTTTCACACAGTTTGCCTTTATCTGAATATACATTTTCATGTTTTGATTTTTGAATAATGTAGTTGTGTTACATATTCAAAACATAAAATTAGATAAATAACAAGGATTTTAAAAAGAAACACCTAAAATTGAATATAAACATAAGGAAATAAAGCTAACTGCATGTTCAATTGGTAACATAATATAGGAAAATGGGTCATTTCAAATAACTTTTGAATATAGCACTGTCACTGTCCATCTTTATTAGCATCTATTCTGAAGACAAAAAGAACTGCAAAGAAATCTTGAACTATTTATAGTAGTAATATTGGTATTGTAATTCTGAAATATTTTATGTATATAGTAGAATAAAGCAAATAAGCAAATATGTAATTATCCTAATTATTAGGTACCAAGATTACATTATCAGAAAAAGAGATAGAAATATAATAGAAAAGAAGATAATCAAATGCCTAAGGTGTTAAATCTTAATTGGAAATATTAGTATAGATTCATAATTATCAAAATTACATCTAAATATTTCTATCTCTGTCCTTAAAAGGGCTTAGAAGCAATATTGCCCCCAAATAGCAATGAATATCCCTAATGCCCAGATTTTGGTTTCTAAATACTTTTGTCCAATAGAAGGAACCAAAGCTGCCTGAAGAATTGGATGACTCTAGATCTAGGGCAGAGAAAATACAAGGTGTGTCTAGGACATCATATGTATAAGAAAGCAAAAAGGGTACTCAATGACTAATGGAATCATGCCAAAAGAACACAGGAACCAGTTTGAAGGGGCTTCAACTGTGCTAATTTTGGACAATTTGAGGATCAAAATAATGTTAACAAGTGATTTTTAATAAATGAAAATAAATAAATTCTAAGTCCATAATGATATGCACACACAGCTAAAATAAAAAGGAAAGCTCTTTTTTAGAGAAGAATGCCAGTGAGTAAATGTAGAAGGACTGATAGAATTAGAAAATTACAATTTTGCAGCCATGATGTCATAATTGTGGTAGGGATCTAATTCAGGTAGGGAACATGAACTGATTCTAAAACCACTGGGTGAAAGGTGGCAGGGGAACATGACATTCACATAGTCTAAAAGTATCACCCCACAGATCATATACTAATTCAAAGTGAAAATGTTGACTTACAATGGAGGGATCTAGTATTCATTGCCTTAATCATATCATTAAACTAAGCAAGAAGCCTGAGACAACCCAATTTAGGTGCCTCCTGATGTGATGCAGTAAGAACACAATATCAACCCAAAAGTGTTCTGAACGATGATGTTTAAGATTAATCTAATCAAGCCCCAGACCTGCCTTTCAGTTTAATGGGAATTTAGGGAATATAAGAACATGTTTAATTGCACTATGAGGAAACAATCAACTTAATCCAGAACGTGGACCTTCTGCAAACATCAAAAGTTAAGCAGGCTGTTGTAGACAGTTGGCATTTTCTATGGGAGGGACAGGCAGGTGCAAACTTATTTCAATATCCAGGTGTTTTCTCTTTATCAGGGGTTTTCTCCATAAATGAATTCCCCAATTTCCTATATGGGGGCAGAGAGTGAGGGGTAGATTTTGGCTGTCACCAGTCTGGAAGCTGAGAGGGCAAAGGGAATAGGGAGAGTCTTACCATTTAATATCATCCCCCAGTTTTCACTTCAGTATACCAACTCTTACTTTGCTTGGTGTCCCCAAATCCAGTCTCTTTAGTTTATCTTCTCCATCCAACCATCTGCTAAGGTGGAAGGGCAGGCAGTTATCTGCAAAAGGCCAGGGAGGGAGTGTGGACACCTAATTACTTTTTTTTGTGGACTTTTTCTCAGTCCTTCTCTTTCCAAGACCATGTGTACCACCACCAAAGTGCCTCCAACTCTAGAGCCTTTCTGGGGTTCAGGACCAACTATCTACAATACCCCCATGCACACAAAGCTACAAATCAGTCTTGTAGTGACTCACTCTAAATATGAATGACAGCCATGGATCATCAGATACTTGAAGAAAACTCTGAAAGAAGAGCTTAAACCAAAATAAAAGGCAACTCAGAGGGGGAAAAATGGTCAGAAGGAATCTTTTAAAAAATAATAATTAATACTCCATATATTAAAGAGATTTACATTCATGAAACAAGAACAGGAGGTATAAAAAAGGGATATTTAAAGAACAAAAAAAGTTGGAAAATCTGATTAATAAAATCTCCAGAAAGACAAAACTGAGGAAATGGAGGGGAATAACCTATCCAAAAATTAATTCAAGAAATTTTCTGTGAATGGAAAGACATGAGCTTCCACATGAAAATGTCCACTAAGTGCAGAGTACAATAGATGAGATAAGATGCAGATCAAGAAACATCATCGTAAAATTTCAGGATACTGACCACAAAGGCAGGACACTAAAACCTTCTTATAAAGAGGTCACATACACAGGTTAAGGTATCAAAAAGGCATCAGAGGGTGCCAGCTGTAGCCCAGTGGATAGGGTGCCGGTTCACCACATGGGAGGCCCCGGGTTCAGTTCCTTGACAGGGCAAGCCGCCGTGGCGGGGCAGAGCCACAGTGGGCAGGGCAAAAAGCCGCCATGGCCAGGGCAAAGCCGCCACGGGCAGGGCAAGTCGCCCATGAGCAGAGCAGAGCCACATGAGCAGAGCAGAGCCGCCCTCAAGCGGGGCAAGCCGCCTGCGCAGTGAGCTGACTCAGCGCATCGCCACAATGTGGGCGGGGGGGAGACAAAGCAGATACAGAAGAACGCAAAAATGAACACAGCAAGAACAAGCAGAAAGGGGGGATATGTAACAACAACAACAAAAAGGCATCAAAGTTTGAATAGTGCAATTAAATAATGTTTAAGAGACTCACATAGAATTTCTGGGCCACAATCTGTCCAACCAAGGGTTTTTCATATGATAGTTCCATATTCAAAATAACCCTCTTCAATAATGGACTGCCAATGTTTCCTGGAACTCATTAACTCTTACTAATGGCTCATGTCCTATTTTCTGTTCCAACAGGCCTATTTTCCTACCTTCTAAAGCAGGGGTTCTTAACCAGGGGGTCCGTGGAAAGATTTCAGGGGGTCCATGAGCTTGAATTGAAAAGAATCAACTTATTATCTTTATTTTCTCTGACCTGTAATTACGAATGCATGCAATAAATTACAGTAGTATTCATTTCACTGGACTTGCAAAGGTTAAGAACCCCTGTTCTAAAGTGGTAAAGGTGGTGAAAAAAAAAGTTATTCAGTGATGAGTATTTATCTTCTCTCCTTCCTAAGGTCCTATTAAAAGAAATTTAAAAAGCTTTTAATTCCAATAACTTTCTCTCGTCTTTTTTCTCCAATATAATTGTCTGCAATGTTGTTTGTTGTTTGCTGCTTCAAAATCTATTTTCATGTATATCCATTTTTTATGTATATTTAGATGCACAATATACATTATAGTGTGCCAGGAAATTAATAAACACTTACTCATTTAATCTTTAAAATACCTAGGCTATGAGGGGTAACTATTTATATAGAGAAGAAAACTGAGATGTTAAAGAGGTTATGCAACTTGCTTGAGGTCACACAGCTAGTAACAGGCAGGGCCCAGGTTAACATCCTCGAAGTAAAATGATGACAAAGTTTTTTTTATCTTGGAAATAAAAAGGGACAGGAAAACTAAACAAAAAAATTAAGAGCAATTCTGTCAACCCAGTACTGGGATAAAGTAGCAGAAAATGCTTAAAATATATAAGTACGGAGCTAAGTGTAAGATATCTGGGTATACATTGCAAGGAGTTTCCAAGAGGCTCTTTCGAATTGCGCTTAGAACACAGAACGGCTTGCTAACACTGGTGCACTCCACGTAGGGGCATCCAATATTACCACAATCTCAATCACACACTTGAGAAATTACCAGTGTAATTAATTCTCGTGGAGTACCCATTTGCTATTGCTACACAATGGAATTAACCTCAGGATGAAATTCTTTACCAGAGTATGACTTCTGTAAAGCGAGATGCGAGACTCACTTGCTAGTTCAAAGACATCCTATACTCACCAATCTCAAATCCCTCCGATACCCAGGCAGCAGGCATGGAGTAGACTTTTTGGAGCAGAATTCATCCCTGCATCCTCACCACCTCGCACGCTGGGATCCTGACCCAAATCTCTCCTCTTTCCCAGGTCCTCCGCTCCTGGGCATTCTCACCTGCCCATCTCTATGTGGTCTCTGCCCTAAAGTGGTGGTCCTTACTTTGGTGTTATTGAGCCACCACTTGGCTGGGAAAAGGGGTGTCGGAGTCAGGCCAGGTAGGGACCTCTGGGGTCTCTGCTAACCAACTGGAAGCACCGGGGACCACTGAGGGGTCGGAGGCAAACCCAGGATGCGCAGTCAGAGAACAAAGGCAGCCCCGGGAGGATTCCTGAGAAGGGAAGACAGACGTTCACCCTCCGGGCAGGGACCGGGCCAGGAGGCGGCTGTCGGGGAAGTCCTCGGGGCTAGCATGCAGTGGGCAGGGGCAGCGAGGCCAGGCGCCAGACAAATGACACTATACCATGTGCGCTGGAGGGCGCTCCCTTCCAAATCCATTTTACAAACGTTTCTAAACCTACCTGAAAGTTAGTCATGGCATTATTTGCTCATGTATTTATATGCGCTTTCAAGCTTTTCCAGCTACCTTTTACATATAGTTTTAGGATATCTTCTTCAGAGCCTTGACTATTACAGAATCTGTAATGTCTTTAATATTTTTTGAGCATACAAAACAGTGGTTTTCCAAAAATGTTTACTACCTGGGGTAGATTTTCATACATCTCTTTATATTTATGATTATGCATGTTGTTTTGGTCAGCCACAGGAGTGCCTTTTGAAATATACCTGAGATTGGTCGGTCTTTATAAAGGGTATTTATTTGGGGTAGAAGCTTACAGTTACCAGGCCACAAAGCATAAATTTCTTCCCATACCAAAGTCCATGTCCTGGAGGAAGATGGCTGCCGACGTCTCCAGGGTTCAGGCTTCCGGGTTCCTTTGTTCCCGGGGCTGCGTTTCTCTCCGGGCTTAGCTTCTGTTTCCTTCA
>PVKH010019144.1:0-14956 GCA_004027955.1 Chaetophractus vellerosus
GAAGGTCGCAACTAACGTCTCTGACCCTGTGTCCTCATCTGTAAAATGGGACTCACGTCACTTTCCTTTGCAGAACTGAAAAGATAAGCAAACAAGATGATACTTAGAGAGATGACCTGAGCATGCTGTGCAAATGTCAGGTGCTGAGTGGGAAATCGCTCTTCTTTCTTTCCCCAGAGAAAGGTCCTGCCTCATGCTTCCTAGCTCTCGCAGGGAGAACTGAGGGTGTGGATCCTCAGAGCACTGGCGTGCTTTCTGCAGGGGCATTTTTCCGTTTCTCCTCTTTCCCCTGGCAACAAGGCCCTTTGAAGATTGCCTGTGACCTTGACCAGGTGGCTCACCCCTTCATTCCCAACTTGATACACGTAGATACGTAGAAGCTCTCTTTGGGAAACAGGGAAACAAGACCAAACTCTCAGAAGGTCACACCCCAGTATCTATGGTGAAGGAGGAAAATCGGCATGCAGATAATCCAAAAAGAAATTGGTAAACCACCCAGTCACTTATCTGGTTTTAGGTCATAGACTCACACTTAAAAACCTGGAAGCAAATACAAGCACACAGCCCTGCCTCCTTGGTGTGACGAATATCCATCTTCTGCTCTGTCTCTACCAGCTGTCAGGAGCAAATGCTGAAAGCTGAGGTGGGGCCATTTACTAATGGCCATGGAGCCAAAGCCTCATCCACAAAGCTGAAAACAGAGTTCGAAATGCGTTGAGGCCTTCTCAATGTAACAGCAGGACTTCCTAAATTTTGATACCTTCCTCCAACACTAAAATAGCCTTCATCACCAGATCTCCGAGTTCTGGTGTTCAAACAAAGGCTGGAAAGTCATTTGACAGGGATGATTCCGAAGAAGAGGGTCAGCTTCACTTTCTTGGTGACTTTTCCACTCCTTCCCAACATCTGTCTCATTTCCACAGAAAAGAACCCAGTAAGGGAAACATGAAACTTGTTTCTACACACGGCTTTTGTTCTATTCTCAGTTTGTTATTTTCTTTTTACCTGTCTAATTGCTATTTCCTTCCCTTCTTCTTGAGTTTCTTCTTTCCATTCTTTTTAATTCGTATATTTTGGGGGGAGGGGGCTCCCCAAGAAACTTGTGCTAATAATTTGAGAAAAAGAAGTCTAATATTTTGAAAAAAGACTAGAGGCACAGAGTTCTGAATCCTAAATTCTCATCTCAGGAATTTCATTGACGAATGTGCCAAGCCTCTATATTTCTTTTCTGCTATTTATCTGGATTCCAAGTTATTTTTTAAACTATTCGTTTCCTTGCCGTGAATATGCTATAACTACATACTATAGGAGTTCTCTTTCATGGAGTAGACTGCCTCTAGCTCCAAAGTACAATATTCAAAAAGAAATGTGCAAATGCCTTCTTGCATATAGCGTCATTGCTCTGAAAAGACCTGTTTCTCAGTCTGTTTTGTTTACTGCCATGTTGAAAAACAATGATCAACTCCAGAGCTTAGAAAATGTGGAAGGAATTGGACATTCCTGTAAGAAAATTAAATAGGGGTTTACAGAAGGTGAATTCTTTCTTCTGAGTCATTGTACATGGGGACTTCCTGCCTACTCCTTGCCTAAGCCTTCCCCAATCAAGAGTAGGGAGCCTTTGAGAGGGAGAAGAACATCTCTTCTATTGTCTTTAAATTTTCTACATGGAATCGTGGATGCTAGTTGATGCCAGGTGAGGTCCTGGGTTTTAGGGACACATGAAACAGAATCTGATGCACAGGGCAAAAGAATGGATTTGAAAGTTGCTTTGGCTATTAGTCCAGCATAATTTTTAAATGTAATAATAGCTGTCATTTTTCACATGCCACCAAGTGATTAGCACCTTACATTGTGTCCTATCTTGTGTTTCCCCCAGAACAGAGCCTGAGTCAAGAATTTGGAAGGTAATGCTTGAAAACATGAGGGAGGGAATGGAGATAGTGAAGCAGGGAGGAGAAAGGGCAGTAAAGGGTACATTTTCAAGGTCACTGCAGAAAGCAGAGGCTGAGCTCAGCAGGGACCTCTGAGGAATTTACAAGAATACATCCCACAACTGTCCAGTCAGAGGATGGAGCACTTGGGCATTTGTCCACTCCCTCCCACCCACTCCCTCGAATAGAGTTGCCTTAAGGGGTGTTAACTGCCCCAATCCCCCTTCTGGACTGCTCCTGTGCACAGGCTGAGCCAGCTGCATGCTCAGCACATTGGAGGCAGAATGTAGTTGACCCAGTCCAAGCAGGTGCAGAACTGTCCAATGCAGCCACTGCTGAAACCAGACGTGGACTGAGAGGATGAGACAAGAAGCAGCAAAAGGGTCATATAGATACACATTGATGCACTGATACATGTAGATACATAGATACATCTCATCAACCCCTTTTGCTCCTCCCACCTCACAACCCTTGTGCAAACACTTTGGATAGCAATTTAGCATTATCTTTCAAAATTAAAAATGCATATACTGGGAACTGGCCGTGACTCAATTGGTTGGGCTCTGGTTTACCACATGGGAGGCTCCGGGTTCGGTTCCCGGTGCCTCCTGGAGAAGGCAAGCCGCCGCGCGGTGAGCTGACTCAGCAGGATGCTGCAGCAGCGGGAGACAAGCAGACACAGAAAAACGCAAAGCAAATGAGCACTGCAAGTATAAGCAGCAAGGGGGGGATATTTTAAAAATCTTTTAAAAAATGCATATACCATTAGATCAAGACTTTCAAGTTCTAGGGATTTATCCCACCAATATTCTTGCACATGTGTGAGATGCTATGCACAATTATATTTATTGAAGCATTATTCATAACGGCAGTTAATTGGAGGGAAAACCGCATCGATTGATATGGGACTGATCAAACAATTAATGTCCAAGGAACAATGGAGTCAGGGTGATAATTTACTCTGTCAACAACCTGCAGGAAGCTGGCACTGAGAAATTAGAATGGACACCGGCCTGATAAGAATAGAGGCCAGCAGTGAAAATCTGACCTGCCGTGGTGATGCACACTGGCTGAAGGTCGGTCCTAATCGGCAAACTATGCAGCCCTTAAAAAGAATTAGGGCTTTTAATAGGCAGTTCTGCTCTTGCTTTTCAAGTTGATTTTTAGGTCATTGTTCAGTTCAGAACTTCAGACTGAAAGTTCAACAACCTTGCCGTCAATTCCCCTAAATTCCCCTGGCTAAATTCTTCTGCCCTGAAAACAATGCAGACTTTCTTTAGCACAGAAAGCCAGCGCTTATTTAAAGGCTGTATGGAAGGATAAATTCAAATATATTAGCCTTATTATGCAATTATTAGGCCAGTTGGGTTTTTTCCTGATCCAATGTCCATTTGATTCTTGGAGCTTAATGAATTGATTGAATTATAAAGCCAGAGTCTGGCAGGTGAAAGGCCTCACAGAGTTAAACTAGTTCCACAGCAGGAGCACCTCATCAGGCAATCTGATAAATCATACCCAGCGGGGTTTTTTCCTTCTTCCTGATGGCTTTCCTCCCAGCTTGAATATGCAAAGTAATTGTAGGAGCCTGAACAGAAAGTGGTCAGAAGCTGGAATCTTACTAGGCACTAGGTCTTCCCCATGGAAACCAAAAGCCCGGAGAGCTATGCCCAAAGCCATTTGAAACAAAATTCCTTATCCAGCCTCTTGCATTCTCTGTCTTTGAAGGCAAAGAAAACTCAGCAGTCCAAACCACACCATGCTTTTTAAATTTCAAAAGAGGCTCACCTAGGATTCCATGTTTAGAAATTTGGCTTAAATTTTGAGTTGGAACAATCAGTTCTGTTCCTGGACTGGACCTGCCTGGAGAGTTGGCTAACCCTGCAGGGACTGTCCTTGCACCATCTTACAGAGCCACCCCTCTTTTGGTCTCAATATGTGTTCAGCCCCGGGCAGTGTGTAAACACAGTGCGATATGCCCAAAGCAGCCATCATAATTTAGACTAAGGAAGCAAAAAAGCAAACCTTATCTAGCACCCTATCTGGCATTCGGCTTTCTTTCCCAGCAGGGAGAAACCCCCGAAGAGAAAAGGAAAACCTCCCATATCGTGGTTATTTCCAGGAGTGGTGATGATTCAGTGCAGGGTAGGAGAAAAGTCTCTGCCCATTAAAGATATCCATCTTCAAGCGGACGTTTCAGAAAGGATTGTGAAAAATCCCACCAAGCATGCATTTGTCGTTTGAGACTAGAGTTTAGATGCACAGTAGTTTAAAACAAAGCACACAGTGAGACAGTCCATCCATCACAGTGACAAGGACTGCAGTGAAACTTCAGAGTTGGGCACCATTCAACTAGATTCACGGGGGCTGAATGTGACTAGTCTTCGCTAGGGATGGTGGAGATGTAAGGAGTTGTCACTCTAGAAGCCAGGGATGGCGGGAGTCGGGATTCTGGAGCCACAGAGGGAAGGGAAAGGACTTGTTGGTAAGTGACTGCTCAGAAAGGACAGAAGAGATATGTGTGTGGGCATCTATCTCAAGCATCAAGTCTCTACACAGGCTTTTTCTGCTTCCCTGTCTTGTCATTGAATCCTGCTCATGCTAAGCCCCCCTCATCGATTGTGGCAAGTCCAAAGTGAAGAAACACAAGGCTTGCCCAGATTTTGTAGCTAATGAAAGGAAAAACATGGAGAAATGCTTTAAAAAAAAAAAAAGAAACTTTTCTTTTTTACAATAAAATGTTTTTTCAACTAAAGGAGGCAAATTTCTCTCTCATTGGGACTCTTATTTTCCATTTTTCATTAAGAAATATTTCAGATATTTAACACCCCACCTCCAGAATATTACATCCCCTTCCTGCCTCCGTCCACCATGACTACCCTGTTTGACATTTATTTTTCCCACCTGTCTCTATGTTTCCATTATGTATGTGTATATTACCAAATCATACTTAGTATTGTTTGGCATGCTTTTAGCTTAATAAAAATGATCATATTTCCACCCGTATTTGGTATTTATGCTGTCAATATGACCACTCTACTTTATTCCAGCTGCCATTTAATAATCCATTTTATGAACTTTCCACAATCATTTTTCAATTCTCCTGTTGGTGGATATCTAAATAGTTTCCAATTTTTTGCGATTATGATACTACTTCAATAAACGTCGATGAACGTCTTTGTCCTAACCTCCTTGTGCACATACGAAGTGGTAGCAACATCCTTTCAATAAATCAGAGTGTCCTGGAGATCTTTTCATGCCAGGACATGTTGCTGTAACTCCTTCTCTTAACATCTGAGCAGTGCTCCAGTGTATGAAAGCACCAAAATGTATTTAACCAAGGTTTACTAATGAAGATTTCATTGTCCCACCCTTTGTTCTGTGCCATTAACAACAATGCTCTCGTGTCTCCAGAGCACGTACCCAGAATGTGAACTTCTCTACCAAAGGTAATGTGTACTTTCCACTGTGTTACGTGCTGCTAAATCGCTCTCCACGGCAGCTTTGTGGACTTACACAACCACCAGCATCATCTGTATCCGTTGCTCTCCCAACTCACCCTCTTTAACACTGCCAGTCTGATCATTATGTGTCGACTTGATGGATTTGAAATATCTCATGATATTTATTTTCATTTCCATGATTACCTGTGAGATTGAGCATCTTGTCATGTGTTCATTGGCCATCAGTTTTCATCTTCTGTTAATTGTGAGTTCATATCTTTTGCTCTTTTTCTTCTGGGTGACCACTATTAGGGTCTGTTTTCAATAATTCTCATATTCTACTTACTTTGAAGAGAATAGTCCACTGATGGCTTGACTGAGCAAACTCTAGTAAGTGAAAGATACATAAAACAAATCTACTAAGTAAAATTTAAAAATCTAATCGGTAAAATAATGAAATGGTAATACATGTCTGCTTCTCAGAGTTTTGGGGACTCAATAGGGACAGCTAAACTATGGGTGAGACATATCCCTTAGGGACATGACCTTCAGCTTGCAGTGGGAATCTGATCCCACTCCATGCCCTCTCAGCTAAAGGAATAGGGAGGGAAATAACATTTGTGCGACACTGACTCTCACCCAGAACCTAGTGAATATAACTTCATTTAATCCGTGAACAAAACCACGAAGTATTATTCCTCTTCCCCCACCCTTTTCAGGTGAGGAAGTGGAGACTGAGAAAGATGCGTCCTGCTCAAGTTTACTGAGCTTGTAATTAGCAGAGCCAGAATTCAGACCTAGGTTTGTCTGCCTCCAAAGCACCACTCAAGAGAGTCATAAGCCTCGTGGACTCTGTAGTTTAGAGAGAAGTTTATAAACCTTACGGGCAGTGAAGGGTAGCCATTATTTCAGAAATAATGTTTGGGGAGCGAAAGCTCATGCCCGATCTTTTCTGAAATCTCACCAAGAACATTGCCAGAAGCACACTCCTCCCCACCCCACCTCCAGGGAGGGAACCGTGCCCATCACATTATTGTTCAAATATTGTAATACTGCACAAGTTGAGGGAAATTTCTCTTTTTCTCCTTCCCTTAGACTACTCATCCTCTTGCTAAGAAAAGAGTGGTTAGTTTGTCAAGAAGCAATATCAGCTACTTCCTCAGGGGGTTGATGATTTGACAAGCCATGGTAAAAAGAAATGAATCAGGCTTTGAGAAAATATTTCACAAGTTTTCGTTTCAAAGGGTGCTGGAATTTATTCAGAAAACTTAAAATCAAACACATACATGATGATTATATTACACATCACTTTTTATAATGGTTTATTTCCCGACTACAATGGTTGGGTGACAACAGAAGGAACTCAGACTGATCCCTGACTGTATGCAGTTGGAACTGCTCCCAAGATGGCTTGAATCCTGGAAGGTTGCCCAAGAGTGTTAGGGCAGAGCATGTTTTCCCATCTCAATGGGGAGCTGGCCAAGACCCTCTGTGTTTCATATCATCCGCCATATTAGACGTGATTTCAGCTGAAGCTCTGCTGGACAGTTCCTATTGCACCCACCGGCCTCCCACTCACATTTCCGCACTCCCTGAAATGGAGGAATTTTGCTAGGCCTTTGTGGAGGACCAGAAATACAGGGAGTTAATGCCTCTGGCGGGAACCCTCATCCAATAGAAATTGAGTCAGTCGACAAAGGCCCCAGTCTTTGGCCCTTAAAAGGTAAATTCTAATGTATGTTCTATATGATTCTCCAAGGGATTGCATCCCATTTGCCCACAGCAGTACCTAGTTCAATGATGTGCCCTTTCTTGGCTTTTCTTACTTCTCTCTCTCACTCTCCCACTCTCTTAATCCTGCCTCCTGGGAACACCACCCAAATAAACTACACTCAAGTCCTTTTTCAAGATCTCCTTTCAAGAGGACCTAAACCAAGCCCCTCCCATTCTCTTACATATTCTTCATGACTCATCTTAGATACAATCTCCCCTTCAAGGAAGCCTTCTCTGACTTTTTCTAAGTATAAACAGTGTATCTCCCTAAACCTCCTCTTTATCACACTATATTTTAATTGATTGTTCAATTATCCATCTCCCTCAGTAGGCTATAGGCTTCTTGAAGATATGGTATATCATTTATGCCCAGTCCCTAGCACAATGTCTACACATTGTAGGCATTCAATAAGCATTCGATGAATAAATAATTAAGAACCAACAATATGTAGTCACTAAGCTAGGTGCTAGATAGTTATATACTAAGATAAACAATATTCACAACATCCCCTTTGATCAGAAGGATTCAGTCTACTGCAAGCAACAGACACAGAAACAGAAAAATTGCAACGCTGCATGTTTTCATCTGCATTGCCCAAGCTCTGCCTTGAAAGGTGAGGAAAGGACCCTCAGAAAAGATATTTGAGCAAGGACTTGAAGGAATCTTGTTGTTATAGATTGAATCATGTCTTCCACAAAGACATGTTCAAGTCCTAACCCCTGGTCCTATGAGTGTGTACTCATTTGTAAATAGGATCTTCAAATACCCTATAGTTAAGATGAGGCCAAACTAAATCAGGGTAATCTTTACTCCAATATGACTTGAGTCCTTATGAGCTTAAGAAATTGGGACACAGGGAGTAAGAGACAGATGGGAAGAGAGAGAGATGGCCAAGGCCATTTGACAGAGGCAGAGCTTGAGTTATGGATTGTAGACAAGCCAGAATGTCACAGTCACCAGAGAAAGGATGGTCCTGCCAACACCTTGATTTGGGGCAGACTTGAAGTCTGAGACAATAAATTCCTGTTGTTTAAAGCCAATCAGTCTGTGGTTTTGGTTATAGCATCCCTGCCAAATTAAGACATTGGTGTGTATTAAATATATATATATGTGTGTATATATATGTTTATATATATATGAATAGAAAAAATAAGCAGCTCGTGTTGATTGAGCCCCTATTTGGTGCCTGCCCCCATACAAAGGGCTTGAAAGGTATCATCTCATTTAACATTCATAAGTAGGCATTGAACAGTCTTATTTCCCAGATGAAGAAACTGAGGCTTTAGAGACTAAGAGTTTGCCTGAATTCACACAGCTAATAAGAGGAAATGCCAAGATTCTAGTTTATCTAATGCCCAGATGTTTAACCAGGCACTGATTACAATAAGACTTTCTACACTAATGGAAAAAGAATCAAACCATGGATTATTCCCACAGGCTATGGACTCTCACATGAAGCCAGTCATAACAAGGACAAAGAAAGTCTCATGCAACAGGGTTATGATGTAATCCTTGATGAGTGGCAAACACTACTGCATACCCCACATAGCCGCATGCTCACCCCACGCTAAAGCTCGGATTTATCTCTCCGAGGTTGAGGAGTTTCAGGCTCTGCCTCCCTCTCCAATTAGAATGGCCTAAACTGGCCCCTTTCCTCTCTCTCCCCCAACTTTTTCAAACTTTCTTGGGAAAAAAAAATAAGAAAGTGTAGTTCTACTTAGAATCACCTCTCAGTTCTTAAGGCATCTCTCAATTGCATTGAATTAGTCCTCAAAACCTCTCAAGAGGTTTATATGTACATATCTCACACACCTACAAACACATGCTCACACAGGAGTACCACGGAAAGATCGCCAATAACCACCCGTGTTAAATGTATAGGGGATGATTTAAGAACACTATTCAGTAATTAGAGGACAATGCAAAATATTTTAAGGTTCAATTCTCAAGCCACGACTTCAAATTTCCTCTCAAAGTCCAAAAGATTGATGAAGAAACTGATTCTTTCAATCATTTCATTCTTATTATTTCATTAAGTGCTGCTTTAGCAACTTCCCACAGGTGAAATTAGTGAGATTCATTTGTCAGACACTGCCTTAACGTGATCTATTATTTTAGCAATTTTATATAGTAAAATAGAGAGATGAAGGGGGGGAGAAAAGAAAGGAAAGGAGAAGAGAGGAGAGGCGAGGGAAGAAGAGGGAAGAGGAGGGACAGGAAGGGAAAGGAATGGAAGGGAAGGGAAGGGAAACTGTTTCTTTTAGTGGGCATAAATATAGTTGCTGATAAAAAGAAAACTATAATGGGAAAATAAAATTCATTTTTTAAAGGCTTCTTTTCCATGAAAATAAAAAGAAGCCCCTTCCATTGCCTTTGCTCTATAGGACACGTCACAGTAGAAAAAAAATGCAGAGGAGAAAAATTATTCTTGTCCTTATTTGAACTGCAGCATGGATAAATGAAGAAATCGAGATCTTCTAATGGCCCAGATACAGCATAATTGATTAAGCAAGGAGTCTGGGATGAAATGAGCAATTTCACTTTAAATTCTTTAAAGGACCTGCCCAGGCTCGAAAAAAGATGGAGAGACTAATCGTAGAACTGACAGGTACTTATCTGTGCCATATCAGTGGTCTGTTAATAGGATCTTGGAATGAGAACTGGGCTTTGCGTTGGTTTAGCTGAAGACCGTAAGAATCTCTTCCAGTAAGATCCTAATCCCCACAGGACTGAAGAAACTGACAGCACTGCAGCAAACATGACCCACAATTTACGTTATACTCTCTGGCAAAGATCTCAGGCATCCCCTGAGGGATGGACAAAGCTGTGATTCCACAGTAATTGATACAAAGGGTGCTGTTTTCCAGATGACCTCACTCCTAATTGAATAAGACAGACACACGTTCCGCACGCGATCAGGTTTATCACATGCATTATCGTCCTTTAGCGTTTATCACCCTTTACCAATAGCATGTGACGGTTAAGAGGGCTGGCTCTGAAATCTGACAGACCCAAACCCTGTCAAAAATTGCACTATGAGTTTCATCATATTTAAAATAGTGACAGAAAAACAATACCTACCTCAACAGATCCTTGTAGGTTAAGGAGACCAATGCAAGAAAAATACAATATCTGGCATAGGGTATCCATGTGTAAATATCATTATTCTTTGCATTTGCTGAAAGCATTGTGGATGGGGTTATTAGCAAGACTTTGCTCTTTAGGTAAATTCAACTGCTATTGTTCAAGCACCTATTTCATGCACAAAGCTAAATTCTTTTACGGATGCTTTTTATCCCTCACAGCACTTCAGTGAGGTAGGCATTATTATTCTTATTTAAAACAAAGAACATCAAGTTTCAGGATACTTACTTGGCTAATGGCTTGTGGCATTTTTTTTTTTAACTCAAGTCTTCTGCCACCACGGTATAGACACTTGCCCTACACCAGACAATGTTTAAAGTTTTACACCAATGAAACTTTATAACCTATGGAAATTGTATCCATTGATATCCTGGTAAACCAGCTCTCCAAATAACAAGCCCTGATTTTTAGCATTTGCCCACTTCTGTGGTGTAAACACTCCCAGCTATGGCTGATCTCAAGCTACCAAGAGTTTAACAGCAGACTCCCAACGTGCTTGAACACAACCCTTGGCTCTTGCTAGCCATCATAAGCCAGATCTGGCCCACTACAAACCCTATTCCTTTATATATGAGAATACACATAGCCCATATGCAGTTAGCTCTGAAAAATTCAAACTGCTGACCAGTGGTTCTCAGCCTTGACTGCACAGGTGACTGATTACCTGGAAATCTTTTGAAACATCTTTGCTGCCTGGGCTCTATCCCAGACTAGTTACATCGTCATCTCTGGACACTGGGCGTAGGCATTTGTACGCCAAAGCGCCCATAAATGAGGAATTTAAGGCTTGACCCTAGTACTCTTTCTGCCTATTGTGGGCTGTGACCTTTGACTCTCGGACTCCCTGACTTCCTCAGGTCTTGTTGTGGATACACCGTGGAGAGGCTGAAGCAAGCTGGAGGAGCCAGGCCAGCACCAGGGCAAAGCCAGGCTGTGGATCAGAACCAGGCAAACAGCCAGAGGTAAGGCTGGGAGGCAAGAGCTGTGGTTCAAAAAGAGGACGGGCGGCCAGGAGCGAGGGGCACCGTGTCACAGGGCACAGAAAGGGGCAAGGCCAATTCCCAACTCCAAGACAGTGCCTAAGGGATTAAAGAGACAAAAGGATTTAAGCAAAGGACAATTAAGTGGATGTCGCTAAGGCACAGGGCTGGAATCAAACAGATTGAAGTTCAGCCATCTGCCCTGCCACTTACGCACTCTGGACCTGAGGGCAGCTCGTTTAAATTCTCTCTACCTCAGTTTCTCCTCTAATGGGATCTATGGCATCCTTGAGTAAGAATTAAATTATATAAGAATACCTAGCATGCAGTAGCAGTCAATAAAATTAAGTTTAACAAATTTTATCTTATTACAGGTGAGGTTGCCAACTCTGCCACAAACAGAAAAGATTATTTTTATTTTACTTTTTCTTATTTTTAGAGTTCGGATGCACATATATGAATTGATCGTCTTCTGTAGTACATAGCACTCTAGTATCATCATCAGTCCACCCAATGCCTCTCTTTATAAAATGTTTTCCACTCTATTTCTCATTCCAATCCCATTCTCTCACCATCATAAGCACCCTGACTCAGGTATGTCGTATACACACTTCTAATCTGCACCTTGATGTTTATTTAATTGCCTTTATATCTATGGAAAATTTGAAATATGGTTTGTGGGTGGACTTTTAAAATTTACGTAAATGGTAAATGGTAATTTTAAAATGATAGATTGTTGCAGCCATGGCACCCAGTGAATCGCCCTCCTTGACCCATGCCCTCTTCTAGCCTTCTCCTTCACCAATATTGGGTTTGGCCACATAACGTACTCTGGCCAGCGTGACAATAGCAAACATGATATAAGCGAAGGCTTGATAATGGCTTGTGCATTGAGGCATGCCCTCTCTTGCTGTGGCCACTCCTCTGCACTGTGAGAAAAAGCCCAAGCTCGACAGCTAATCGCTGGAAACCTGAGGCCCAGGTGACGTCCAACACCAATGGCTGGCCAGGTGGGTGAGGCCATCTTGCACCACTCAGCAACAGTTGTTGCAGCTACCAATGAACTGCAGGAGTGTGAGTGAGCCCAGGAGAGACCAGCAGAACTGTCCTGCTGAGTCCATCCCAAAATGTTGACTCACAGGATCATGAGCTAATAAATAGTCATTGTTATAAGCCAGTAAACTTGGGATGGTTTGTTAGCAGCAACAGATAATGATAAAGCTATGCATACCATTCCGTTTCTTACTTTTTTGTCTTAACATTATGTATTTGAGACGTATCTATGTTGCTATTTGTAGATCCCTTTCACTCCTTCTGGCTGCTATATGGCATTGTCACATGCACATGTCATATTTTACAAATCATTTTTCTAGAACAGTTGGGCTGCCTCCAGTTTCTTTGCTCCACACTTTCTCATCTTCATATCCTTGTCTGCATGTGTTAGAGTTTCTCAGAAAACTCTACTCAGAAGTGGAATTGCTTGGTTGCAGGGTAAATGCATACTTCATTGCACTGAATATTGTTGGATTGGTCTTAAGAATAGCGGTAGCAATTCACACTCCTCCCAGAAATGAAGAAGTGTCAGCCAGGGAACTTTTATGTTTCTTTTAGAGCAGGAGCCATTCCCTGAGGGTGGTTCACTTTAGACCAGCAAGAGAAAGTGAATACAAGTCAGTGGCCAGGGCAAAAAGGCGTGGTTCAGAAATGAAAGTCCAGATACTGACACTGGCAAATCCTAACATACTTTTCTTCTACTTCTCTCCTTCATTGTCCTTACCTGGAATCGACATACTATTGATTTTTTTATTCACCTGCTGTACTTATTGAATTCAGTTTTCTGTCCTCCAACCATAACTAGAATTTTTTTCATTTTTAATATTTTCATTTCTCCATCAAGAAAGATCTAACAAGATAATCAGAATTTACTGGTCATAGACAATTTTGTTGAAACAATTTGCTCAAGTTATCAATGTGGTTGAAATCATGTAAAGATAAAAAAATAGCTTATGATAACATTTAAAGATAATTATATTATAATGTTAAGAAAAAAATCAGGATATAGAATATCGAACAATGCATGATCAGAGCATCCTCTGAGGCTATTTGCCATTATCAAATCCTTGACTCCTTGGACTCAGATTCTAAGGCATTGCAGAGCAAGTTCAGGCCCAAAGCTACCCAAGGTTGGGATCCTTACAGGAGTAATTTTCCATACCAAGCATAATCCCTAAGGATAGGAGCAAACTAAGCCAAATCCCATCTGCTCTCCTCCTGCACCACAGGGATACATAGCCTGGGATAAGCCAGGAAGCTTCAGGCTTCTAGGGCATTCTGAAGGAAGGCACATTCGTCCTTGGCTTCAGGGAATCTGAAAAAACAATTTTCAAGGGTAGTGGCCAGCAAGTTGTCAATGGTAGCCAGGCACATGAGAAAGCATATCAACATGAAGGAAAAAGAAAAAGAAGTTATAGACAGCAGAAACATATCCTCACTGATTCAAATAATAAATAATTACACAGCAATGTTAAAAACAACTGTGATCATTATGTCTACAGAGATTAAAAGACAAGTTTGAAAATATCAATTCAGAGATTCAGGCTCAGAAAATCCAAGTAGGATAAATAAAAAGAAATCTATATCTATATGCATTAAAGACAAAAGACAAAAATGACCAAAATAAAAAGAAGGAAATAAAAAGAAAAGGGAGGGAGGGAAGGAAGAAAAGGAAATTTGTGAAAGTAAATAAAGAGGGAGCAGATGTATCTCAGTGGTTGAGTGCCTGCTTCCCACATACAAGGTCTCGGGTTCAATCCCCAGTGCCTCTTAAAAAAAAAGAGTAAAGATAGATGACCTTCAAAGTACAGCAATGGACAACTGACTTCAACAGCAGCAATGAAATCCAGAAGACAGTAGAAAGCTATTTTCAATGTGTTGAAAGAAAATAAATGCCAACTTAAAATTCTATATTGCAAAAGTATCTTTCAAGAATGAGGGTAAAATAAACATCCTTTAAACAAACCAACACTGAATTCATGACCCTCACCGAAGGAACTTCTAAAGGATATATTTCAAGCAAAAGTAAAATGATCCTAAATGGAAAACTGAGATGTAATAGGAATGAAGAGCACAGAAAGTGATAAATATGTAATTAAATGTAAACTAAAATGATGTGTCTAATAACATACACGTGTGCACACACACACATATATGTACTTACATAAATACATAGAGAGAGTTAAAATACCACGTAACAACCAGGTAAGGTAGGGGGAGAGGTAACTGAAGTTGAAGTATTATGAAGGAAGGAATTTTAACAAATTTTAATAAATTTTAATGTTTTATGAGTTAGATATGCATGCTGTCCTTTCCATAACTACTAATACAAACAAGGGGAAAAACATACAATGGAAATACATTGTTCAGCTTAACTATTCTGATACTGCTATGCATGCATACAGAAGCTGAGCAATTAAACAAATGCATGGTGTATGGTGGGAGCCAGGTTTCTCACTGTTGGAGTAGGAGTTTATAGATAATCAGGGGAGGAGGCTAGAATGATTCATGTGATAAGGGGTTAGAGTTGTAGATACCAGTAGGAAACCCATACTTAGCTCAGTAAAGATTCAGATGTGTGTAAACACACTATTGATGGACATATGCATATTCACAGGTTAGTACACACATATA